>PVKU01016019.1:0-16159 GCA_004027475.1 Anoura caudifer | reverse complement strand
AGGTTTTTATATTTAACACCTTCTGTTTGTCAAGAAGCAAATGGCCACTAACTCTTCAGGTTTCAGCCAAGAGGTCACTTTGTCAAAAGTGTTCTCTCTGGTCCCCAGACCAGCTGAGACTCAAGTACATGCTGTGAGTGCATCAGAAGAATTCTTTCATAGCCCTTTACTGAATTATAATTAATTCCGTAAAACCATGATTTATCTGAGAGCCTGTCTCCCTTACAAGGTAAACTCAATGAGCACAGGGCTCACACATGCCTTATTCTCTTTGGACTTTTTGGGGCCCAGCCAGAAGCCTGACACATGACAGATGCTCAGAAAACACTAGGGGTAGCATTTCATTCCCAGAGTTCCTGGTCTGTGGGACACCTGTCTGTTGTTTTTGAAGACATCTGTGTACTTCATGATGTCCTGGGGAACAAAGGAAACTTCCTGTGCATGATGGGCCAGGAAAGCCTAGAATCTGTGGTAGATTCCATCTCAGAGGGGCTGAGGGCTCTATGAGAACCGCTCTTTTGCTAACAGAAGTACCCACAGGGATCTGGTTAAGTATTCATGTGGAGTTGTTCCAGCCACTGGTCCCTGTGGGAAGACAGGGAGACAAAAATGACTTATATGCAACACCCCAATGTAGTGACAGAGGACACACAGGACATTTTGTTGACTGACCCTGCAGACCAGCATCCTCCTCCAAAACTCAGGATAAACTTCATAAGGCCCTTCCTTTGAACACTTGAAAGCAAAGAGCTCTGTATAAAACAGCACATCCTCCTGATGGGACATTTCTACTGACACTGGACCTATAACACTCTAGAAAATGCCACCTTTTCACTAGGCTCACCCTACACTGGTCAGTATCCCTCTCCAACACCTGACATTGGCTGCGAGTCTACTTCTGTCCTCTAGGAGGCAATATTGAAACACACAAGAACTAGACACATGAACCTGGCTTTGGTTAAAACAAAAGCAAAATAAGCAAACAATAGACCAGGAGCAGGAAAGCAGAAATGGAGATCACATGGAGGGTTTGCAACAGGGAGTGGGAGGAGGAGAGACAGAGAAAAGGTACAGAGAATAAGTAGCATAGACAGTGGGTAGAAAGCACACAGGGGAGGGCAAGAATAGTGTGGGAAAAGTAGAAGCTAAAGAACTTATGAAACATGGACATGAGCTAAAGGGGGGAATGTGGGTGGGAGCAGGTGTGCAGGGAGGAGGGGAATGATGGGGAAGAAATGGGACAAATTTAATAGCATAATCAATAAAATATAATTTAAAAATAAAATTTTAAAAGAAAAAAAGAGAAAAATGGAGAAAGAGCCTGATTTTCATCCCCTGCTTCATCAGGAATTTCTTGGGCCCTCCCTCATGACTACTCCATCACACTTGCCTCTTCTAGAGACTGTTAACAAAAAGAGTTGGGTAATAAACCTGACAAGCTCAGTGGGCCACATGTCAAACCCAACATGCCTCACAGGATATTCTAATCAGAAATTTCTAACTGGGCAGGTGATAGCAGGTTGTCATATCCTAGGCCTCTCTTTTCCTTAACAAAGGTCATACTCTGCCTTAAGTGATCCCTGATCCATTTTTGTACATCTTGGATACCATAACTTGGGCATATCAAAGAGATTGTCTTTGCTGGACCATTCACGTCACAGAGTCTGGGACAAGCATATGAGAGCACAGAAACTTTTGTGTTACCTGCATACCTTCTCTGTGTCCTCTAAATGCTAATTATCCTGTAGTCATCAATGTAAAGAACATATGTATCTCCATTTTGCCTTTTTTCCAATTGTAGAGATATCCCTGTTGTTTTCTCTTGCCTCTTAGTTGATTGTATGCAATGTTTTTCACTTTCTACTTTGATCATAATGTATAAAATGTGCTGTGAAACTGCCTTCCTTCACAGGATTTGAGACCCTGGTCCCAGGCATATGAGGTGACTTTGGTTCAGATAAACTCATTAAGTTGCTGTATAGGCTTGGAATTATTTTTCACTTTGATAGAGCCAAGGAGCACCTCCTCTCTCAGAGGTTTCTGTGCTGCTCCATACCCCATGTCCGGCATCATCCATGGGCAAGGTGAGGTGAGCAGAAGAAAGCCTCCCAGGCAGAAATCAGAGGTTGCCCCAACAGTCAGGGAGCACACGGACAAGCCCAACAAACAGACATGGGGAGGAATGTTCTGGTGGCAAATTCAGTCTGGTGAAACATGAGATAACAGAAGAGTTCCTTCTGCAATTATCACCAACATTGAGCCCTTTCCACCCCCAGAGTCATCTTTGTGACCTCCTTGTTGCAAGGACATATAGCCTTCTCAGAGCTTTTGAGAACATGGGGAGAACCCAGTGCCCAGCTGGGTTTCTGTGTCACAAACAGCAATAATTCCCATATTCAGGGCACCTAGGACTCTCTTTGTGGTTCCAAAGAGCCAAGGCTAAGTCACAGCAGAGGCCAATGCTGGCGTGAGTGGGTCGTCATCTCAGAAACACATGTACCCTCATCAGCCATGCTATTTATTGCAAGTATACCCCACAGGCCAGTAGGATCAACCCCTCCTGAGGGCTTGTCAGATGCAGAGTCACGGACCCACTGCACCCCTGCCCTGTCAGAATCTGCAGTTTAACATGATTGGAATAAATTCCCTGTGCACAGGAGAGCAGGAGAATGGATTCTATCTTCACAGGAAGAGGTCTCATCTGAATGGACACCCACATTCCCTGCAGAGTTGCCAAACCTGCCTTTCTAAGGTGTTACTTGGGCTTCACAATGTTTACAATGTCTCACAGGTGATTCATTGCACAGCAGGTGTGACATCCCTGTGACAGGTTTTTCTAAGTTACCTCAAGATCTGCCACTCTGAAGGGAAAAGTCAAATGTGAATAAGAGAGGCTACAGGAAAGATACTGGGCAGCTGGCAGGAAATCCTGGGAAATGCCTGAAACCTGGAAACCTCAGTCTTGTGCTTTCCCCAACACAGTGTGAGAGTGGGTGCTTGTGTGAGTGTTTATATGCATGTGAGTATGTGTGTGATGTTGAGAGACCTCAGGAGTACCCAGGGAACCAAAATGTAGGGGACCAGTACTGGTAAGAAAGGACAAGGGTGGGAAAAATGAGGTTGGGGTATAGGGGCATCCTCTGCACAGACCCTACCTGCAGCTCACATGACAAGAATAGCACACAGGTAGGACACACAGCAGATTGCACCATTCTGGAAAGAGACATCTGGGAGCTTTACATAACCTCAGGCTTTTCTCAAAGAAATAGTCACAAGGCAGCAGACACCATGGAATCCCTGTCAGTTTCTACCCACAGAGGACTTGTCCACTGGAAAAGGCTCCTGCTGGTTGGTATGTAGGAGACAATTCCTTGGGGTAGACTAAGGATGTGACATGGAGACTGGCGGGGGTCTTCTGAAGAGACCAGAGCTCTGAGAAAAGAGGGAAGGCTTCTGTTTGGACCTGAGGGTGAAGGAGAAAGGAGAACAGTAGGATGGGGAAGAGGGCTCAGCAAGAGGAAAATCTCATAATCGAGTAGTGATGACATGCACAACACCCTCAACTGCTGTTTATTTCCAGTTATTCACCAGTGAGTATTGAATTATGAAAACTGGTAATAATATTCATTCTTATTGTCAGGAAGGAGCAGGAGAAACTTAATCAGGGGTTTTAGGCATTGACTTTATCACAAACTTCAAAAATGGGCAAACGCACCTCATGAATTACCCTGGGACCCTGGGAAATCTCATTCACTCAACCCCATGTATTTCCAGACTGTTGCAGTCACTGGAGGTACTAGATCAGACAAACCCTGCTTTCATCGAGCTCATGTTCTGTGGAGGAAAGAGGGACAAGGAAGGATCTAGATGTGATGTCAGGTACCCACAAGTGCCATGGGGAAGAAAGCAGGATCAGGTCGGAAAGTGAAGACAAAGATCTTTAGAGAAGGTGGCCAACAAAAGTGCCTTTGAAGAATGCCCCCGAGTGTCAGAAGTGGTCTGAGCACAGTGAGGATGTGAGCAAAACAAACACCTGGAGAAGAGTATTTGAAACAGAGAAAATAATAGTTTCACAGGTGCTGAAGTAATGGAGGCCATGCTGTTGATCTCGACCATGGGAGACATACACTCACCTATAGACCCAGGCTGAGATAGAGACCTGCTCTGGATACAGGACCTCAAGTTTCCATTCCCAAAACAAAGATACAAATATTGATCTTTTTTTATTAATTTCTGGTCTCACTCTTAAATTTCTGGTGCCTGCTCATAACAGCCTAATTCACTATTGTGTTGACCTATAGTGTTGATGGGGAGGTTGCACTTCTACCTCTCTGCAATATGCTTCCTGATATTCTAGGCTTTGTATGGTACAGCGGGCAAGCACGGACTAAAATTGTATGATTGCATTTCTTGTAACATTCTTAAGAGATGACACAAAAGGTGCTACATGCAGCAGACAAGGGAAAATAAACTCTGATGGATCCTTGCTGATATACAATGTCAACATGAATGACCCAAGAATCTATCTTCCAGATTTTATAAAAGAGATAGGATTTGGGAAGCTTAATATATATAATGAGTGATTACTCTCTGATGACTGGGTGTTGGGTGGGGTGACTTCTACTTCACACACAGGACTGATAACCTTGGACTCTGCCTCCATCCCCCTCTGAATTTGTTTCACGGCTGGGTTTTGACATTTAATGCAGGATACACAGGGTGTAGACAAACTTCCTAAGATCTCAGTTCCCTTCCCAAACACCAGCCCTGAAGTCACTGCAGACAGAAGGATCAGTCTGATGAGAGTAACTCACCAGAGGGAGACCCATCCCAGTTCAGCCCCCTGAGCACTTGCCTATGAACTTGACCTTGAGAATGACTTTGCTTTAGTAGGTCAGAGCATGGTCTGAGAGGCCTCCTGGAGTTCTTAGTGAGCTCAGCTCAGAAACCCTTCCCCAGAACCTTCTCCCAGGGATCATGACTCCCGGGATGCTGGTGAGCTTGTGCCAGGTTGGTTTTGGTCTCCTGGGAAGGGCTAACTGTTTAATGGGTGCCCAACTCACAAGGCTTCTGAGTTGGTCACCAGTAAGGGCTCTGGCCCAAGAGCCACAACTTGGCAGAAATGGAGCTTGGTCTATCATCTGAGTCTATGGGAAGAGCAGAGTTAGACAATGTCCGTGATATTAGCCAACTGTCTTGGGGGACTTAGAAAAGTTCAGAAAAAGGTCAGCATCCCCAGAAAGAAACAAAGGGTAAAAGATGCTCCTGGAAGCTCCTCATTCACTGGGGATCAGCCCTGGGGGATCCTCTCTTGGAGTCGATCAGTCAGAGGTGCCTCTTATTTGAGCAGCTCTTCTCTCCCAAAATTTAGGTCACATACTGTATACATTTTACAGTTGCCACACTGACACCCTGGCAGCCAAATATTCATTGAGAGTAAACTGAGAAACAGGGAGATACAGTCACTAAAGCAGTCATACAGAATATGAGCAGCTGATCAGTCACTCAAGGTCTGTCTGTAGCCATAGACATACTTTCTCTATAATAGGGGCCATATAAGGGGTTCTTTGGATTCCTAAAAAAAGTGAATTGGTTCAGATCCTTTTTTAAGGTGTCCTCAGCTCATAGGAATTTATTTTGGTCTGCAGAGTAAAAATGGAGAAATGATCTATTTTTACTCTAGAAACAAACTATCTGCAGTGACAATGAGAGTCACTGCATAGAATACCCAGGCTTCCCTCTCTGGTAGCCTATGCGCTCCTTGCTGCACTGGAATTGAAATCAGTTACTTAATTGTTTCCTAACATGTTGCTGTCACTCCCACCATATATAAAGGAAAGACCTTGCCTTCTCACTCTTCACTCTACCCTTGAAACCACCTCAGAGACCAATATGTAACAAACTGTCACTTGCTTTTAATGACTTAGGAAGAAATAAATGGTGATTTAATGAATGAATGTATGAATCAATGAATGAATGAATAAGTGAACGACTGAATGATCCCAAAATCTCCTCAGAGACTGCAACCTGGATGCAGAGTCCTTGGAATCCTCAGCACATGGGACAGGCTTTCCGTGCCCCCAGGAACTAAGACCCACATCTCACATCCTTTTCTTTTTTCTAATAAGATAGTACTTCTTGCTATTGTTCTTAGGCCCTAGGCTGTTTATAATAATTTTCCCATACAGAAGAATTTTAAATATTTTCCAAATTTCTATCTCATAGCCACTGAACACAAATTGCATACAGGTGCCAGAATTTCAACAAGTCCATGCTGCCCACTTGCTCTAAGACACTGATTTTGCATTTGCACAAGTCCTCACCTGCCCTCAAGGGAGAGAGAATGACTTTAATGAACAAGGGCAGAGCACATGATTCTGTTGTCGTTATCAGCTTCTGACTCTCCTTTCCCCTCTTTGCTAAATCATTTCTTGGACTCTGCTCTATCATTTACTGACTCACTGGCTTATTTCAGTAACTCTCATTGGAAAGACCTGACCTACCTCTTGGGCCAGATGCCTGAGTAGTCAACTTACCACTGTCTTGCTTCTGGTCTTTATGTGTTATTTCTGCTCAAATCCCACCCGGTCTCTAGGATGTCCTGGGAAATAGTACCTCATAGAAACACACCTCAGCTGGGCAATAAATGTTTGTGCAGCTGGAAGGAAAGGCTTCTGGTCAACCAGGCTGACAAGTGATCAGTGAAGAACCAGAAGTTCAGGGGTGTCTGATTCCCATTCTTATGTCTTTTCACAACCAAACACTGATACTTGAATGACAGCTGAGAGAGTCTAAAGTCTTCCCCACACACATAGTAGGAGGCCATACATTATCTGAGCCCCCAGATTCCCATTCATTTGTCATGCGATGCACAAACCGGTCATGTTGTTTCAGACTCAAGTTCACTAAGAAGTGACAGGTGCCAACTTTTGTTGACAAATCTTTTAGAGAAATCAAAGGTATGCCCCAGGGCATTTTTTTCCTCTTGCACGGAAAAGTTAACCACATCCAACATCACAAGCAACAAATTCAAATTTGAGAGTTTTGATTTTCATTTTTTATAATCGTGGTTTGGGTATCTTATTTTGTAACTATTGGCCATTTGTATATATTCTTTGAAGAAATGTCTGTTTAAGTGTTCTGTCCATTTTTTAAATGAATTTATTTATTTATTTTTAGACATAGGGGAAGGGTGGGAGAAAGAGAGTGAAACATCAATATGTGGTTGCCTCTTACACGCCCTTCTACTGGGGAACTGGCCTACAACCCAGGCATGTGCCCTGACTGAGAATCTGACCAGCTACCCCTAGGTTCACAGGCTGGTGGTAAATCCACTGAGCCACACCAGGCAGGGCTTGTCCATTTTTAATTAGATTAATTGGTTTGTTGCTGTTATGGAGTTGTTATTTTTGTGTATTCTAGAAATTAATATTTTATTTTCCATATGATTTGCAAAATATTTTCTCCCATTTCATAGGCCACCTTTCAAATTGTTGTGTTTTTTGATGGACAGGAGTTTTTCATTTTGACAAAATTCAAATTGTATTCTTTCCTCCTGTGTTCTAGTGTCATCTTCATAAAATCATTGCCAGATCCAATGTCATATGCTTCTTTTTTCCTACTCTTTTTATACCACTTTTGTAGTTTTAGGTCTAACCTTTGGAATTTGATGTATTTTGACTTAAGTTTTGTGTATAATATAAGATACTGACCCATATAATTTGTTTGCATGAATATTGCTGTTCAGCACCCTGTGTTGAAAAGGCTGTTTTCTCTCTATTGAACAATCTTGGCCTTTTCATTGAAACCAAATAATTGTGTCTTTGATGAACAGAAATTTTCATGCCAATGTCATACTATTTTGGTTATTTCAGCTCTGCAGTATGCTTTGAAATCAGGAAATGTGAGGCTTGCAATTTCATTCTTTTTGAAAGATCACTTCAACAATTTTGGGACCATTGAAATTCCTCATGAAATGTAGGATGATTTTTCTACTTCTGCAAGAAAATCCTTGGGGTTATGATAGTAATTGTACCAAATATGTAGATAGTTTAGAATCTTCTAACAAAGGAACATGCACGTTTCCCCATTGATTTGTAGAAGGTGCTGGTCTGCACAAGACAGGGACATTCCAGCAGAAGGTGAAGCAAATTAGTGCTGTGGGTGATGAAATCTTGCAATGAAGGAAATGTCATGAAAAAGGCAGGACCCTTAGTGATGTGATTGGTATACTTTGTATACCAGGTTATTTAGCTCCTTACAGAGCACTCTTTGACAGCACTGCCCTAAAAATTCCTGTTTCTGTCTACAATTCTTATGTGACTCTTCTTACCCCATCTCTTCTGGTCACAGGGGCTATTTGACCATTGGTCATGGCGAGGAATTCTTGGCAGCAGGACCATCACATTGGCGGTTCCTTCTCCCTAAACTAATCTTTTTCAGAGTCCTCCATAGCCCCTTCCTCTCTTTTCTCGTCTCGCTAGAATGTCACATAGTCATGGAAGATTTCCTTGACCATCTTACATAAGAAAGTCACCCCAAACCCACCTACCCTCTATTTCACCCTGCTTCATTATTCTTTAAAATGTTCCTCACCATCGGGGAAGCTTTGGGAGGTTTCTTTGGATTTATTTATTCAGCTGCTTTATTCTCTAGGCTCCCACTTCTACTCTGATTTCTTTTAATGCCCCTCCCTCTGGTGAGGCATTGTCCCTGCAAACCATTCACAGTGTGGACTCAACCTCCTTGGACTTTATCCTGTGATGAAGGTGATTGTCAAAGCCACTCAAGGATCTCAACTTAACAATTTTAGCCTTTGGTCCTGTCCTTTCTGCCACCCTTACCCCTTCTCTAAAATCAAGGCAGCCTAAAGTACCTGGGCAGGTAGCTGTTCTTTTCCAGAGAGATTTTTTGCATTTCTCCCACATCTGATGGGCTGTCTTGAGCCAGTCCAGCTATTCTCTAGGGCCCAGGGCACAGATCCTGGACAGAAAATCATGCAGACCATACCAGAGAAACAGGCCATAGACTGGTTTGGGTTTAAAGAGATTTATTTAATGTTTTTGTTCTTATTTAGTCTTCTACCTACTGCATGAGATGATATGCAAATAGATTGTTGCAGAAGTAATTTTTGAATTACCAGTATTTTCCATGTATAATGACATTTTCATTAAGTAGTATGGAAAACCAAGTGATTCATTGATTGTACGTATTTAATTTTTGTAAACCACATGTGCAAACATGATTCATGAAGCTCCCTCTTCTTAAAGAAATATGTGATATTTTTACCATATTAACAACAAAACATTATTCCATAGCAACTGCAATCTTTCTCAATACAAACATGAAAACAATTCATCGTATATGTACACATCATAATTATGTGTATGTTGTCGACTCATCCTTTAGATATGTTATTAACAATTCTGGGAAAAAACAGCATCATTTTGTTCATGAAAAATTTTGCCAATTAATGAACTACAAGTTGAGCTAGTTTTTGTTATATTTCTTAATTTATGTGACCCAATAAGCAGAGGAATTTTTATAAACCAATTCTAATTATTTCCACATGCAGTGTACATACAGTCATATACACAGACACACCCAGTGACCTGATAGTTTCATTTAAAAAATAACTAGCATTCTGAGAATATATAGAAGGCCTCAGAGCTTTAGAGTGTCACTCTGGAAAAGTGTGTCAGAAAATTAAAGTATAGAGAAAGCAAAGCTCATGAAAGAGTGAGCAAAATTGTGAAAGTCATACAGGAATTAAATAATGAATGTGCTACTAAGCTTGGAGATGTGTTTGGATCCTGTGTGAACAGGTGATGATGATAGGCCTAGTCTATGGTTGGGATGACTTGGCATTATTTTGCCTGCAAGATCTGAGAACACAGTTCTCTGGCTGTCCCAGAGTCAGGTGACCAACTGTCATGAGATTTGAAGCCATGGAAATATGTGTGATGTTGTACAGCTATATGGTCAAATTGTACATGATGGTCCAACTAAAACTGCTGCAAGAATGCTTCAAATTGCCATTTGAAAAGCTCAACAGGATGGGGGAGGGGTAGAGGAGAACTAAATGGTAATGAAATAAAGATTTAAGAGGGGTCTTATTGCTTATACATCATTCTCTTTAAATCACACACATATAGCTGCTTTTAAACTACAGCCTGACATAGAAATTACTTCATTAAATGAGCCATAATAATTTATTCTTATAAATAAATGCATTTTTATCTGAGACAGCTACAAAAATGCAAAAATCATTATTTTTTAGCAGTTTCAATAAGTTGAACTTTTCCACTCATATGGATAAACCTTATAGTAATTTTTAGGGAAGAATTTTAAGATTTTACTTGCCCATGTTAAAATTATTATAAAAGAAATGGAAGAGGGGATGCTAAATAAGTAAGTGAATCTTTTGGCCACTCTTACGAAAATGCTTCCTATTCCTATTTTTCTTTTTGTATATTTGGAAGTAGACAGTACAGGCTGTGTTTATATCCCTGTTTTCTTTAGTAAGGCTTTGAATATGCTGAGAAGTCTTTTAAAAATCCTATTAGAAGTGGGTGATCAATCACACTGCTCCCATCACAAAGAGGAAGAACTGGTGACTTGAGCTTGCTAACCTTGTTCACCTGGGTGCACCGCTCACATCAGAACCAATGATGCATTCACACAATCTTGCTTTCAACCTGTCACTGCAGATTGGGCACTTGGTCTGCTAGTAATATGATGTTTATAATAGGCTCTTTATTTTTAAAGCCACTTCACTTTTTTTTTTTGCCACATCACATTTCCATAGATTGATGACTTTCTTTTAAAGATTTTATTTATTTATCTTTAGAAGGAAAGGGAAGGAGAGAAGGAGAGAAATATCAATGTGTGGTTGCCTCTTGAGCATCCCCTGCTGGGAACTGGCCTGCAACCCAGGCATGTGCCCTGAATGGGAATCAAACTGCGATCCTTTGGCTCACAAGCCCATGCTCAATCCACTGAGATACACCAGCCAGGGCTGATGAAATTTTATTGGTTCCCAAAACCTGACCTTTAGCTGCACCAGCAGAGGCAACATGCTGCAGTTCAGAGAACACACACTTTATGTTCAAGCAGATGTCCTCAAATTCCGTCATTGAAGCTCCACTCTGTGAAATCAGACAAGCTGCCCAATCCTCTCAAACTGACATGTTTCTCAGGGCTCTGTAGCTGAGGGGGCCTCTGTGCAAAAGAAACCCCAGAGTGGCACTTGTTGCTAAACAGGCACTGTGTTTAGATTGGTTTCTCTATAATTCTCTTAAGCTCAAACTTTCTTTTCTTAATTTTTAAAACTACAGTTGACATTCAATAGTACGTTCATTTTAGATGTACAGTGTAGTGGTGAGACATTGATAAATCTTATGAACGGATCCCCCAACAAGTCTAGGACCAACCTGTCACCACGCACAGTTATTACAATAATGTTGCTTACACATGCTATGCTCTACTGTGCATCCCTGTGACTAATTTGCTAACCAGTAGCTTCTCTTCTGAATATCTCACCTCTACTGCATCAATGTCCCTGTCCCCAATGGCTACTGCATAAACTAAGGCTCACATGCCCTGCCAGGATATCTTGAAATGTCCCAAAATCCAAATTATAGGGGTACCAGAAGGGGAAGAAGAGGAAGAGCAACTAGTGGAAAACTTATTTGAACAAATAATAAAGGAGAACTTCCCCAATCTGGCAAAGGAAATAGACTTCCAGGAAGTCCAGGAAGCTCAGAGACTCCCATAGAAGTTGGTCCCAAGGAGGACCAAACCAAGGCACATCATCATTACATTATCCAAGATTAAAATGAAGGAGAGAATTCTAGAAGCAACAAGGGAAAAAGGCAGAGTCACCTACAAAGGAGTTTCCATCAGACTGTAAGCTGATTTCTTAAAAGAGACCTTACAGGCAAGAAGGGGCTGGAAAGAGGCATTCCAAGTCATGAAAGTTAAGGAACTACATCCAAGATTGCTCTATCCAGTGAAGCTGTCATTTAGAATGGAAGGAAAGATAAAGTGCTTCTCAGATAAGGCCAGGTTCAAGGAGTTCATCATCACCAAGCCCTTATTTTATGAAATGTTAAAGGGACTTATCCAAGAAAAAGAAGATAAAAAATATGAACAGTAAAACGCCAGCAAACTCACAGATATTAACAACCACACCTAAAACAAAAGCCAACTAAGCAAACCACTACAACAGGAGCAGAAACACAGAAATGGAGATCACATGGAGGGTTAGCAATCGGGGGAGTGGGAGGATGAGAGAGGAGGACAAGGTACAGAGAACAAGGTAGCACAGATGGTGGGTAGAAAATAGACAGGGGGGAGGGTAAGAATAGTGTGGGAAATGTAGAAGCTAAAGAACTTATGACACATGGATGGGAACTAACAGGGGGAATGAGGGTTTGAGGTGTGTTCAGGTTGGAGGAGAATGATGGGGAAAAATGGGACAACTATAAAGCATAATCAATAACATATTTTTAAAAAAGAAATGCTATTGTAAAAGGAAAAACGTGGGTGTGTGTTCTTAAGAGAGGTTAAAAGTATGTAGTTTCTCTTAATAATTTGGTTATTTGTGAGTGAGTAAAAAGACTGAAACTGAGATGATCAAGGGAAGTTTTGGGTGGTCACTGGTATAAAGATATTGAGAAAGGGATTTCATGTATAAACACTACAGTTTAGTTATGTGAATGTCCTTACACCCTAACTCAACAAGGGATACTAATTATATTAATTTAAATGGAAGCTGAAGAGGCTGCAAAACACGGCCCTCCATACCTGCTGCTGAAGCAGAGGAAATGTACTTATGAAACTCTTACTGTCCTCCTCACCGGTGGAAGTTTTAGCTGGTAATTGGAATGTACAGCATTGTGTTCTCACAGCCTGGCCCCCAAATTAACCTTAAGGTTGGAGCTCTAATTGTAGAACTAGTGAAAATTAGATTAATAATAATTCATTGTAGGTGGGCCATAGTAAATGCGATCCCATCTTATGGTGAGAATGTTTATACTGAAGAAGTGTGCAGTGTTCCCTCAAACTGTAAGTAAATGCTGTACAGGATGAACACAGAGAAATGAGAGATGGCTAAACTTAGTCTGTGATAGCTTATAGGTTAGAAACGATTCAAAATGTTTGTCTTAATAAAGGCCTGTGAAGCTGACTACCTCCCGTTTACCTGCTTTTCTCTTTTGAGAACTTTCGACTTTGACTTCCATCCAAGGTGAAGGTCTTGCTGCATCACCAATAGTTTATCATTCAGCAAGACAAATGCTGCCACTAAATCTTCCTAAAAATCCCATCTAGCACTTGAGACAATGTTATTGGACCAATACATCAGTCACCAATGAATTGTTTAGATTATTTTATAACTGCAATGAGAAGGCGTGAACTAAAAAGTTGGCCACATGTTAATCCTGACAACCTCAGGGGAGGCCTGCATGGTAGGACTTACAAACTCAGAGACCGGAGGTTACCACAGATGATGGTCTGAAATTAAACTTTTAACTCAAAGTGAGTCATGGTGGGCAGTCATGTCCTAGGCCAGCAGCTCTTTAGATGAAGAACAAACTTTACCTTAACTAAGCCTGTTTAGTGTCTTTTTGCATCTACCATGGCATAACATTAAAATGCCATGACAATTTATGTTTTTGCAGACCCCTCACTTCAAAACAGGCAAAAAACCTTGCATTGTTATTGTCATTGTGTTCATTATTAAGTGCTAACTGTCCGGAGCAAACAATCCTAAAAAGCAAAAAAGGAGTCTATTGCTTTTATTTTTCCCAATCTCAGAAATTTCTGTTCCTTGCTTGCCTCTGCACCCCCGTCATCTAATGCCAGTGGATTTCTTGTAACCCCTTGGGCTTCTGGCTTTGACTGTACTGTATAAAATAAGGTGCAACACTGCTGTTATCTGAAAAATTTTCTCCATTCATTGAGATTTTGCTTCCTGGCAATTGTCTTCAAGATTGCCTGAAAGAGACTCAGAAAAGTTCTCTACAGGTTTAGATGTTTCTTACATTGACAGCTGAAAATTCCAAGCTTTTGATCCAGAAGTGGCCTTTCTGGTGACCTGCCCTAACTCTGCAACTATGCAGAAGCCTGCCAAGGGTTGCCTCATCATGACAAAAGCACTCTTATCACCCTCATCACTTACAACATTCCAAAGGTTTAGCTGCTCTTTTCTAAGACCCAGCAAAGAAGACCAAATGTCTTTTTCTGATGTCACATGATATACCTGAGGTCACTTGAGGTGGGATGATGAGTCCAGAATCACACGGCCTGCAGGTAAACTCAGACATGTCATGTACAGTCTATTGGCACTTGACATGCATACTCATTTTCTTTTAAGTTTTCTTTCATATCGCAGGGACAGAAACTTTGAATGCTATTATTCTCATAATTATCGTGATTGAGAATCCAAATGTGAGTCAGATTCAGCCTCCAAGGTGCACTTGTGTTTAATTCAAGAGCTGGAAGGGAGAACGGTCATTATTTCCTCTAAGGTATTGTCTGATGGGTGGGCTGTGGCAGACAAACAGCTTTATGTGAAGAAGCAGGTGTTTCCTTACCTCTGGGTGGGGCTGCGGCCATGTGAACTTGAAACCAGATTTCCAGTGGCAGCTCCCCCACCTTTATTTCTCTAGCTATTCATGGTTTTGCAAGCACTGAGATTTGTCTTGAAGATTTTTCTTCACATGTGGTCAAGGAAGATTTCTGTTTAACAGCCCCAAATTGGAAACAACACAAGTGTCCATAAAGGGTAAATAGATAAACAAAACTAATGCATCCTTTGAATGAGAGATAACTAGAGAATAAAAAGAAAGAACTATGTCAAAATAGCAAAATTTGGCCTCGAATTAAATAGTTTATGAAAAAAATTTACAAATCCTAGAAAGTGCCAATGAATTTATTTATAATGAAAAAAAAAAACTGAATAGAGTTTCCTTAACCCTAAAAAAGGAGGTAGACAGGTGAAGAAAAAGGATATTACAAGAGCGCATAAGAAGACTTTAATAGTAAGGGGCATGGTCTTTTTTTTCATTGTACAACTTCTCTGGTGCATGCATCTGAAAACACTTCATAAATTGCACACTTTCAATATGTTAAACTCATTATATTCATCTATAACTCAATAAGTATATTAAAATTATATATATATATATATGAAATGTTACCTAAAGTATAAGTTGAATACAAAGCACAAAATTAAGCAAAATTAAATACCCAACTGTAACATGACATTTCCTTGCCCATGTTTCTATGTGTCCACAGGTGGTGGCTGAATCACTCTGCAGGTGGAACCTTCCTGGGGAACCACTGACTCCACCTCAGCAGCACCCATAGTGCAGCAGGGGTCCAACCTCAACAGCATCACTCATTATACAGACTTTCTAACTCTTCAAGCTCCCCCAATGGATTCTGTCTACTCTTCCATCCAGCAAAGCATCACCCCTACAAAGGTCACTCTTCTGAGGAAGTTTTTTTTTAACAGCTTCTGTTCTTTATGGGGTAAATGTCCACTACCTCTCCAGGTTTCAGCCAAGAGGGTACTTTCTCAGAAGTGCTCCCCATGTTCCCCAGACCAGGTGAGACTCAATTACATACTCTGGAGAGACCAGAAGTTTTCTATTGAGGCCCTTCACAGGATTATAATTAAGTTCCTAGAGCCATGATTTACCTGACAGCCTGTCTGTGTTACTAGGTAAAGTCAATGAGCACAGGGCCCACACTTGTCTTATACTGTTTGGAGTCTCCAGGGCCCAGCCAGTAGCCTGACACATGACAGATGTTTCCTAATCACGAGTTAAATCAATAAGAGAAACTGCCCCGTGGAAGCCTGTCACACTGTGTGACACTTGCATTGAAACTACATTTCTTATAGACAAAAAGGCACTGGTGTCAGCATGACAGGAGGATGGTGCCTGCTTGAGAACATGCTAGGGTCAGGCTTTATTTCTCATACCATCAGAAGGGAAGAAAGGAACTTCCTAACAATGAGGGGTTCAACTGCATTTATTGCTCCAAAGTCACAGCCCTCCACAGTCCCACCTTGTGAGTTATATCTCATCACCCCAGGACTGAGTTTTTCCTGTTCTCAGAAGTACCTGACCTACAGAAACACTGGATCCTC
>PVKU01016018.1:0-16149 GCA_004027475.1 Anoura caudifer | reverse complement strand
TGCTCCCAAATCTTGGCAATTGTAAATAATGCTGCAATGAACATAGGGGTGCATATATTCTTTCATTAGCATTCCAAGTTTCTCTGTATATTTCCCAGAGGTGGAATCACTGGATTACAAGGCAGTTCCATTTTTAATATTTTGAGGTAACTCTGTACTGCTTTCCACAGGGGCTGCACCAATCTGCATTCTCATCCACGGTACACAAGGGTTCCCTTTTCTCCACATCCTTGCCAACACTTGTTGTTCGTTACTGTTCACTTTTAACTGACAAAGAAAAAAAGTAAAAACTACAGAAACTGGTAGAACTTTACTTGCTGTTCTGGTCCTGGCCCTGCTTGTACCCACCTTTGGCCAGTCACATAGCTACTCAGGAAACCTTCCTGATAAGAGTACAATGGGTGAGGATCTGAAATCACCTTCAACATCCCCATAAGATATTGACTGTTACACCAAGTAGTACGTGCAAAACTTTAAATTGACAATTAGTATAAATGTAGGTGGCTTCTGATTTTGTTTTTAATGCTGTGGATTGTGTTTGAACAGTTCAAAAGTATGTCCCTGATTCTGAGATACTACGTGGTATTGTATAGTTGTCACTGTACTGAACATGTACAAGAGTTCCATGAGGTTTATAAAGTGTACCCTTGTATAGCTTCAGGCAGTAGAATTAAAATTGATCTTACACACACACACACACACACACACACACACACAGCCTGAATAGCGTAATCAATAAAATACAGTTTTAAAAAATAGAGCCTGAGATAAGAGCTTGGATGCAAGGAGTTCATTTAGGAAAGAATTCAGGAAAGATAGGGCACAAGAAAATGGCAATACAAGAGTACCGTATCTGGACTTCTGGTCAAGATAATGGCATAGGTAAACAGAGCTAGCCCCCTTGCACAACCCCATCAAAACTGCAACTAAACTACAGAACAACCAGCATTCAGACCCATCAGGAATTGAGCTGAATGGAAGTCCTCACAACTACAAATTTAAATAAGAAACTAGTAAGAGGGGAGGAAACATGCAATGGGCTGGTCCCACACCCATGTGTGGCAGATAAAAATCAGGAGGGATAGCTAAGGAGTGAAGGGTTACAGTCCCATACCAGGCCCCCCAGCCCAGGGTTCCAGTGCCAGGAAGATAAGTCCCCCTTACTTACAGCTGTAAAAATCAGCAGAGATTGAGGTTGTGGAAGACAGAAGCAGCTTCAATCCCAGGTTCCTCTTAAAGGGCCTGCACATGGATTTACTCAGACTCACTACCACTGAGCTCCAGTGCTGGGGCGGCAAGCTGAAAGGCATCAGAAATATACAGGGAGTAACTAAATTATCAGGCATCAGGGAGAGAGCTGGGGGAGCAACTTTCTTCCAGACAGAAGTGCTGACAGAGGCCATTATTCCTTTTCTGAGCTCTGCCCCCTCAGAGCCACAGGGCCAGCAGGCAGGCACCATACCCAAGACTCCATAAACCTGGCTTGATCATGAGCTTCTGGTCAAGATGGCAACACAGGCAGACATGGCTCACCCCTTCGCACAACCACATCAAAATTACAACAAAAATATAGAACAACCATCACTCGGGTACATCAGAAATCGAGTTGTATGGAAGTCTGACAATTACAAAATCAAGTTGAATGGAAGTCTGACAGCTATGGAATTGAAGAAACAGCCATCCATCCAGACTGGTAAGAGGGGCACAGACACAGAACGGTAGGCCCCACAACCATGTGGATAAAAATTTGAGAAGGCTATCTTGGGAGCAAGGAATCCCAGACCTACACCAGGATCCCCAGCCCAGGATCCCAGTGCCAGGAAGATAAGTCCCCACAACTTCTTGGTGCAAAAACCAGTGGGGATTGAGTCAGTGGAGGAGGCTGCTGGAGACCTGCTTTTGGGGAACCCACACAGGGATTCACCTACTCAGACTTGCTCCCTCTGAGCTCCAGCACTGGGGTGGCAGCTTGAAGGGCACAAGTGGTATATAGGGAGAGAATAAAGTGTCTGGCATCAGGGTGAGCAGAGGCCGTTGTCCCTTTGCTGAGCCCTCCCCCACACATAGCTGGTAGGCTAGTGCCATATGTGAGACTCCATCAACCTGGCTAACATGGTGTGACCCACCCTGGGGATCCACAGATGCTCTACGTCACCCAACTTACGGGCCCACCCAAGCTGCTTTTCCACAAGAATGGCTCTCTTGGCTCTAAAATCCTATCAAACAAGCAACAGTTGGTTTCAGTGAACCCTAGAGGCAGCCAGATTATAGTCACAGCTTGGCTTTGCGTGGGAATCTCCAAGCCCAGCACAAGTAGCAGCCATCTCAGGTTGCTTTACCACTCATGACGGTGTTCCGGACAAAACATAGGTGGGGACTAACCTTGGCCTGCACCACCCAAGAAGCCCCATGGACAACATACCCAGTGGATACCTACAGACCATGTTGGAGAAGCATGACCCTGACCCTTCACAGATGATCCTCTATGGAGGGTGGGGTTGGCAGTCAATGGTCACAGCCAGTCCTTGCAGCTGACTGGAATGGGAAAATCCCTCCCATTGATCTGCCAACAGCAAACAAGGCTCAACTACAAGAGGAAGGTGTACTCAGCCCACACAAAAGGTGCATCTCTTTTTTAAAATTTGATTGTTGTTTAATTACAAAGAGTTCATCTTGAGTACCCAGCTTAGGTGATAGGGGAAGCTGTGCCATTGGACCCTACAGAACGTCTGCTACAGTAGGCCACACTACCAAGACACAGAGTCAAAGCTGCTCTACCTAATACATAGAAACAAACACAGGGAGGCTGCCAAAAGGAGGAGACAAAGAAACATGGCCCAAATGAAAAACAGATCAAAACTCCAGAAAAAGAGATAAATGAAATGGAGATAAGCAATCTATCAGATGCAGAGTTCAAAACACTGTTTATAAGGATGCTGAAGGAACTTAATAGGATCTCAGCATCATAAAATGAATCCTTAGTGAGGAACTATGCAGTAAAAAGAATTCAAAAAATTAAAGACCTAGTCAGAAATGAAGGATACAGTAATTAAAATAGAGAACAATTTACAGGGAAACAACAGTAGAATGGATGAAGCTGGGATCAAATCAATGATTTGGAACATACAGAACCAAAAAGCAACCACGTTGAACAACAAGAGGAAAAAAGAATCCCCCCAAAATGAGGATAGTATAAAAAGCTTTTGGACAACTTCAAGAGGTCCAACATTTGCCTCATAAGGGTGCCAAAAGACAAGAAAGAGCAAGAAATTGGAAATCTGTCTGAAAAAATAGTGAACAAAACATCCCTAAAATGGTGAAGGAAATAGACATGCAGGTCCAGTAAGTACAAAGAGTCTCAATTATGATGGATGCAAAGAGGCCCACTCCAAGACACATTATTAAAAGGACAAAGGTTAAAGATAAAGAGAGACTCTTTTTTTAATTAAAGAGAGACTCTTAAAAGCAAGAGAAAAGAAGTTAAGTTACCTGAAGGTTCCCAGATGGGAGGGGGAAGGGGAAGAATGGGGAAGAAGTGAGTACAAATTAAGAAGTGAGTACTTCTATTAAGAAGTACAAATAGGTAGTTACAGAATAACCATGGGGATGTAAAATGCAGTATAGGAAATAGAGTAACCAAAGAACTTACATACATGACCCATGGACATGAACAATGGTTGGGGGGGAGGAATTGCCTGAGGGAGTGCAGGGTGCTGGGTAGAAGGGGACAAAGGGGGAAAAATAAGGACACTGTAATAGTACAATCAATAAAATATAATTAAAAAAAGAAAATTGTGAAAAGAACAAAAACCTGGCTGTCACTGTTTGCCCCATCCTGGTGATTCCCTGAGGCCCTGCCAAACATTCAGGCTCACCCAAGCTGTTTCCACTGGCTCTTTCACATGAATGGCTTGTATTGGGCCATGCTTCAGATTTTCCTGAATTCTCTCAAGCAAACAGCATCTAGCTTTGGTGAGCCCCATACCTTTTGCTAAGTTTCCTTAGGCCCAGTACTAGCAACAGCTGACCTTGGTTCACAGCTTGGCCTTTTCTAGGCACCTCGAAGCCCAGTAAAAGTAGCAGCTGTCTGCAGATGGCTTTGTAGCTAGCTGTGTGACCCCAGACAGAACATATGTGGTGGCTGACCTTGGACGTGCCAATATCAATCAAGGCTCAGCCCACATAGTGGGCACATCTTGAATACCCAGCTTGGGTAACAGGGAAGGCTGTGCCAATGGACCCTACAGGACACCTATTACATTAAGTCACTCTATCAAATCGGGTAGACATAATAACTCTACCTAATACATAAAAACAAACGCAGGAAGGCTGCCAAAATGAGGAGACAAAGATACATGGCCCAAATGTAAGAAGAGAACAAAATTCCAGAAAAAAAACTAAACAAAATGGAGAAAAGCAATCTATCAGATGCAGAGTTCAAAACAATGGTTATAAGGGTACTCAAGGAACTTAGTGAGGACCTCAACAGCATAAAAAAGATCCAGCCAGAAACAAAGGATATACAAATTGAAATAAAGAACAATTTGCAGAGAATCAACAGTAGAGTGGATAAAGCTGAGAATCAAATCAGCAATTTGGAACATAAAGAAGCAAAAAACAACCAATCAGAACAACAAGAAGGAAAGGGAATAAAAAAAAATGAAGACAGTGTAAGGAGCCTCTGGGACAATTTCAAGTGTACCAATATTCACATCTTAGGGGTGCTGGGAGGGGAAGAGAGAGCAGAAAATGGGAAATCTATTTCAAAAAATAATGAAAGAAAACTTCTCTAATTTGGTGAAGGACATAGACATACAAGTCCAGGAAATACAGAGAGTCCCAAACAAGATGGATGCACAGAGGCCCACTTCAAGATACATCATCATTAAAATGCCAAAGGTTAAATACAAAAATAGAATCTTAGAAGCATCAAGAGAAAAGCAGTTAGTTATCTACAAGTGAGCTCTCATAAGATTGCCAGCTGATTTCTCAGAAGAAACTTTGCAGGCTAGGAGGGATTGGCAAGAAATGTTCAAAGTGATGAAAAGCAATAACCTAAAACCAAGATTACTCTACCCAGCTAAACTATTATTTAGAATCAAAGGACAAAGAGATTCCCTACCAAGAAAAAGCTAAAGGAGTTCATCATCACTAAACCAGTATTACATGAAATGTTGAAGGGTCTTCTTTAAGAAGAAGATAAAAAATATGAACAAAAATGGCAATAAATACATATCTAGCAACAATTGAATCTAAAAAACAAAATAAACAAGCAGAACGGAAACAGAATTATAGATACAGAGAATGTGTTGATGGTTGCCATATGGGAGGGGGGTGGGGTGATGGAAGGAAAAGGTGAAGAGATTAAGAAGTACAAATTGGAGTTACATCATAGTCATAGAGATGTAAAGTACAGAATAGGAAATGGAGTAGCCGAAGAACATATATGCAGGACCCACTGACACAGACAATGGTCTGAGTATTACATGAGGGAGTAGGGGGAGCTAGGCAAAGGGGAACAAAGGGGGAAAATTTGAGACAACTGAAATAACATAAACAATAAACTATAATTAAAAATAAAAAATAGTCTGGGGGGGGAAGACTATAATATCAAGTTGGTCACTGCTGTGTTACTAGGGCTTGACCCACTAAGACCTTCCAAGGAGCCACAGAGAATATGCCTCATTTATGCACCAGCTCTCATCTCCCATTAGAAAAGGGATGCCTCACTAGGCGTTAACTCCCTGCCCTTTCAGGTTACATGTGCCTGAGTGGGTTTCCACAGCCATCTTACAGCACAGCATGAGAGAAGTCCCAGGGCAGGAAGATGAGATGCAGACGAAGTGAGGCACCGTCAGAACATGTTTGCATGAAGCTATCACCACAGTTGCTGGAGGATAACGCAGGCTGAGAAGACATTAGTATGTGCAGCAACACACACGTAGCATCCGATACAGAACTTCTCTTGTGCTGCTCAGATCTACCCTTGCCCTATATTAAGTCCCATTCATCAGACAGCCTTCAATGTGGTGGCTTTCTGCTCTCTCCACAAAGGACTGAATACAGGAGGCTTCCTGGGAAAAGCTACAGTTCTTACTGCTCCAACTGGTGCTGCACAAAGGGCTATGATATAATCAACCTGCTGCCAGGTACCTGGCTGATACCTTCCCCATACCATCACAAGAAAGGGACATTATCAATTATGTGAGTTGCAATTCAGTTTCAAGTAATGGATAACTGACCCAAAGTGGTTTAAACTAAAAAGGGAATCTATTGGCTCATGTAACTGAGCAGTCCAGGAGCAGATGTGAATTCAGACAAGTTTTGTTGCAAAAATGTGTGCTGTTATTATACAGGAACTGAAAAAAACTGATGCATGGCAGGAAAAAAACAGATATATGCTGTCAATATTTTAAAATTTTGCTGATATGATAAATGAAGAAAAACAGGAATTTTATTCTCATTTCCCTAACCACTACTGGCTAGTGGTTGAAGTGGCATTTGAACACAAGTCAATTGACACAGAAATTCATATTGTTTTACCAACACCCTACACCATATCCTTCACATCAGCTCCATTTGGAATCCTGAACTAGAAAAGGGCAAGCAATACAAAAGGAAATACATTCTATCGGATCTATGAAGGTGGAAAAAGACCTAGAAATTCTGTCTGGGAAAATTTAATGGAAATAGGAATTGTTTTTCTCATTGCTAAATTTGTAAAGGCTATGAAATATTGTAAATTCTCAGGAATCTTTAGGGGTTTACCTGTTGCCCTTTATTAAGAATTATGAAAAGATCCTGACCAGCTGGCAGAAGAGGAAAGGGAATGAAATGGAGCCGGAGGGAACTGACTCACAACAATGACATTTCTCAACAGAAAAGGTACAACACGGGGATGGGTATAGTAGACATATGTTGTCTGTCTACCCTGCATCCTCCCTGGTTCAGGTGATCCTGATGGATCTGTGAATAAGGATGCCTCCCTCCTCCCAGCACCAAAGTGGTCACGTGGCCCAGGCTGACCAATCAATATGTGTGTCTCCATGGTCATAGTGAATGGTACAAAGATAGGCTTGTGATAGAAGCAGAGCCATGATTAGTGAAGTAGAAATAAAAAACATACATTATATTTAAGGAAATTTAAGAATAAATACTCAGACTGCTAAAGAGAGAAGGGAAAAGCAGAAAAAAAACCAGAAGTAGTATCAGCAACTCAGTGATTTTTGTAGTAAATAATAGAATACAAAGTGCAATAGTGCAATTTTCCTTTGACAGTCCAGCAATGCACAGCCTAGCAGAATCTTCCCTAGGATTTTTCTGCCAGAGTAATCAAAATACCTCTTTTCCCTTGGGTCTGCTATCCAGTGGCATCCTGGAATTTCCAAGTCACGTAAGCCAATCAACTTCCTATTTTGCCTGAGCCAATGTGTTCAGAGTTCTGCTTTCCAACAAGAAGTGTTTCACCATCATACCAGCTCATGCTCAAGTCTGCTGTAATCCCTTTTTCTGAGTCTATTTATGTGAGACGCCTCGTGTGCAGGAGATGGCCAGGGGGATACCCGAGATCAATCCCTTCTGACGAGGGATCCATGGTGACTGTAACAGAAATGAAAAGAAATGTAGGGCAAGTGTGATTCTCCCTGCAGATTCTGGGAAGTGCACGCATGGCCTCAACATTCCTTAAATATGAGCCCAGAACTCTTAGTTGAGAGACATTTAAGTGATTTACAATGTGTAAAAGATAAAGCCATTGTTGCATGAGAAATGAAAAGTTGGCTCCCATTTACAGTCCTTCACACAAGCCAGATTCTGGACCACACATTATCAGCTGTCATCTGACTGGCCCAAACAGTGCTTTGTAAACAGTCCTCTCTAAAACTCATCCAGCAGAGCCACTTTATCAATCCAGATGTGAGTTGGAAGCAAGGTTGTGGTGAATAAACACTAACTGCCACCAAATTAAAGCCTTTCTGAGAGCCTTTATAATTGGGGGTTTCAGGGGAATAGAAATAGGAGCTGGGCTGAGTCTCTAGCCCACAGGTGGCAAGCAGAAGGCCCTCAGGCTGAATCCGGCCCTCCTTGTTTCATCTGGTCCGGCACCTTGTTTGTACGCGGCAGCAGCACCAAGTTCTCGCTTAACTGTTAAGGAGCAGTTACATTTATACCGCCCTAAAATTACATTCAGCCCTTGGAAGGCAACCGCGAGGCTGATGTGGCCCCCTGATGCGGCCCCCAATGACAAGGAGTCTGACAGCACTGCTCTAACTCTAGGCTCCGTGCAGAAGGGGAATAACATCAAGCCACACCACGCGTGGCCACCACCTGTGGGGCTGCACGTTTTATCCCACTTCACCCTCACAACTGTTTTGTAAAGGAGGCATTTTTAATTCATGGATATTCACATTGAAAAACTGAGGCTCACAAAAATCAAGGGTTGCCCAAGGTTGTACAACTGGCCCATGGGAGAGCTAGGAGCCAAGTTCAGTTCTAGCTTGTCCAAGGCCTGTGGTCTCCTCAAAGGCCCATGTTTTATTCCACAGCACTATGCGGCCATTAACAGATTTGCATCTAAGGCATTCCTTCAAGAACTAGAGGCAAGACTTCTGAAGAAATCAAATCACACTAATTCTTACAGTATTGTTTGGTCTTCTCTTCTGGAAGGACACTCTTCTGGAGAAACTGTTTACGGCCTTGAAATACTCACAAAATCTCAGTTCAGTGGTCGCCTATGTCCCAGTAAACAAACATTTTTTATTCTTTGCCACTGGCTTAACAACACATTATTGCCATTCACAAGAAACTGTATCCAAAGCTTTGCCCTAATTATATGTATCCTTAACTAAAATGTTTATATAGTGTGATAGAATCAATTTTATTAATTTTGTAGTATCCACAGATTTCCCCTCTCCCCTAGTCTGCCACAGAGATCTGTAATTAATTACCTGCCCAATTTTCCTCCTTAGGGGACACAAAAACATAAAATCATCCTTCTAATTATTTGGTGCTTATTTGTGCCTCTATAAATCTGACTCTGCTCCAAGACTGGACCACCTGGGACTAGTTTCTGTCGCGCTGCACAAGAGCAGCTGTGGAAAGCTAGCGGCACCCCAGGTGCACAAGCACACACGCCCGGCGGCATGGCAGGGTGGGGTGATTCCTGGAGCCGGAGCATCCCCGATGTGTTTTCCCACGGTGTTATCAGGGGGATTACATGAAACAATATACATGAAATTCTTTCTGAAGTACAAAACACTGTGCAAACGTGTGCTGTTATAACCAGGTGGTGTGTGCGATGGAGATTACCTTTTGCCAGGGGGTAAGCATTTCAGTTTACATAACACTTTTCATTGCAGGAGCCCCCAAACCTTGTGAATAATATCCCAAGAAATAACACTTAAAATAAAGTACATATAAATAAACAGAGTCCAGCAAATGAAGGCACCGATTACAATGACAATGATGAAGGTCATAAATGAGCACATCAACATTTTGACATGTCAGCTCTCAAGGATATTGCCATATAAGTCACAATGGCCTTCTGAGGGAAAAACAATTCTCAACATGAATGTTTCCCATCAGCGTTGGCTGTTTGGGTGAGGAGGGAGGAAGAGGGAAAGGGAAGTGGGAAAATATTTTAAAATATGAATTTTATTTCCCATAGCAAGACATCAGAAAACTCAAACATAACTGCACAACTCTTTTAAGAGTTTCTTTTTGTTTTCTGATGGTAACGGGAGAAAAAAATAAGCTGTTATTATCAGAATGATTAAACACAGAGAGAAAAGAGGCAGAGGTTTGCGAGAGACCAATTATGGCACTGCTAATCTGTGTGAGTTGGGCTCCTTCCAAAGTGCAGTACAAATGGATTTGAGGAGTTGGGGAAGGGGACTGTGGGTGTGAGGAAGAGAGAGCTGCCAAAATACAAGCCAGGGAGGTGCAGGGAAAGTGCCCCCCTGTCCCCCCCCCCCCCCCCCCCCCCCCCCCCGCAGCAGCCCAGTGGGGCGCAGCCCCGGCTGTTCCCATGCACCAGCCCCACTGTGGTGTGCACTTACAGATCTGGCTTCTGGCTCACTCCCTTTTTTTTAGTAGCTGGACATGATAAAGAACCATCCGCCACCAGAGCTCAACTTAATTCCCAGTTCCTCTCTGGAAACCATCTGCTGGCATCGTGAAATATTCTGTGTAAAGGCTGTGCTGTGGCCGGTCGGAAGAGGAATTTCAGACCCTCCATCAGGGTCTGTGTGGATAAAGCTAAGCCAGTCCTTGGAAACTGACAGAAGAGTCTGTGCCTCCACAATAATTTGTGTTGCCCTGGCATCTCACTGCTCCTGCCAATGACAAACAGAAACCCCTGACAATTTTTCCTCTCTCCTGGCAAATGCAATGATGGCACAGCTGTTTCCTCACCATAAAAAGACAGTCACTCCTCGCTGTCACTCCAGATTATAGCAAAAGGTCAACTTACACTAGTGATTGAACCACCATGTGTTATGTGAAGAAATGCAAATTCACCAGGGGAGGCTCTAAGATTCCCAATCATTCTATCCACGTGCCAGCACTGAAATGTGAAGGTGGTGCTCACTCAATTTTGAATGAACGCAGGACTAGGAATCTGGGTAAAGTTTGCATTATCTGCTGTTTTCAGAAATCTTCATGCAGAGCAATTTTAATTCCTGCCCTTTTCCTCTTTGGGTCACGGAAGCCACTCTATCGTATTACTATTGGGTTGGCCAAAAAGTCTGTTACATTTTTTCCGTAAAATGAAAGACACGTTTTCTATTTGCACCAATAACTTTACTGATTTGGATATTTTGAGTATGTTGGCTATCTCCTGCTATTGGCCTATAGTGGGTAGAGGCCAGAGGTGCTGCTAAATATCTTCCAATGCATAAGGCAGCCCCATAGCAAAGAATTATTTGGCCAAAATGTCCATAGTACCAAGAACCTTCACAAACTACTTTTGACACATTTGATCAGTCATAGCACCTTCTCCGTAGACTGCACAATCTAGTTTTTTGCCTTTTAGTTGCATTTTCACCTTTCTTGAAATAATAATGCATAATATGCCAAAAATGTTGCGTGTTTTCTTCCATCTTCATTATTAAAATGACTGCATAGAAATTCACCAATGCTGATTTTTTTAAATGTAAGCTGGTATGACAGCTGTCACAATATAATCTAACAAAATTATTTTGAATAAAGTTAAAGACAACTAAGAGCTACTACAGACACTGTAGGAAAAAACCAAATGAACTTTTTGGCCAACCTAATATATAACTGCTTTGATTTGTATTGAGTACTTATTGGGTTAATACACATTCGGAAGTGCTCTGAGAAACATGATATAAACTGGAAGAAAGAATAAGTGGACTTTCAGTAAACATCAAAAACTACACACATAAATTTGCCTTTCCCTTCCCAAACTCTCTAAAATGACAACATTTTTTAAAAAAAGATAAAACATGAACCTACAAAAATAAAGAAAAGAGAAAAGGAGATGACAGTCACAATATTTTGGAAATGAAAACCCAAGGAGAGGAAAGAAAGTGGGTACGGGAAGGGTCAACCAGAAGCAAACTAGTTCACGCCTTGGAATCCCCAGAAAGTCTCGGAATTCATGCCAAGTACCTCTACAGGCAGAAATGCTGAGCGGGTTTGGAAACAGGGTGAGTGATTACAAGTCTTTTTAGGAGTAAGCAATTTCCCAGGTCCCTTCACCAGCTCTTTCTGGCCAGGCAGCCACAATCCCTACCCCGGGGGAGAGTTAGAAGTGTCCTGGACTGGGGAACACCAGACACAGCCATAAATGAAGTGAGTCACCACAATCAAATGGGAAGGCTGTGTGAAAAATCACGTAATAAACAGCAAGTCCACCCCAACTCCACTCCCTCCTTTATGTTAGTTCTCCGAAGTATTGCCATTCAAGTTTAAAACTACACACAGGAGAGAAAAATCTAGTTACAAAGAATTAGGGATAAGAATGGCATCCTCTTCTCAACAGCAACACTATCAGCTTGATCTCAATTTTACTCTCCAAATGCTCAGCTTGACAGCTTTGACTTCATACAGAGGCTCCCACAAAATATTGGTTAAGTGCTTGGTATGGTGTTCCCACCCAGCTCCTTCTCACCAAAACAAAAACAAAAACAAAAATTAAAAAAAAAAAAAAAAGCCTGGGTTATCAACCCACAGAGACCCCGCGGAACTGCCTTACAAAGGCCGGAGGAGAGTGTTCCTTGGACCCTGTGTCCTTTGGATAGTACTCTCCACTCCCTGTTCTCCTCTTGTGATTATGACCTAACATGTAAGGACAGCAGCCAATCCCAAACACGTTTCTGACTCCTGCAATGTAGCCAAAGACTGATTTCATCACACTGTCCTTTCCTGCTGACGCTGGGAGACACGGCTGGATCACGGGCTCACTCGGATGAATAAATAAGCGGCGCGGTGACATGTGGAGCGGCAGCCTTCCAGGCCTGCAATCGCCACAAAACTGCCAACACAAACACCGAAGCCGGGGTGGGGATGTCGGGTTCAAGGACCACAGATCTGACATTACCTCACCCCTGGAACATCAGCCTTGATTCCCCTGTCTTGGCTGCATTCTGGGGGGGCCAAACGCCAGCTCCTCGTAGTCTGTGTCATGGAGACAAGAAGGTGATGCTCAGAAAAGCCACCAGTTTACAGAGCCTGCAGCAGCCAGTGTGCTTGACACACACTGTGGTCCTGCTGTTACAAGGGTTCTTTCAATGTAAAAAAAAAAAGAAAAGAAAAATACAGAAAAAAAATGATAAAGCTCATCTTTTCAGGTGGCGGACGGAGAAGCTGATCACTTTTGCTGTCAGCAAACCAGTGGAGGAGAAAGGTACTCCTCCTAGTCTGAAAAAGGAAGGTGAGAATCTCATTTTTATATTTGGAAGAATTTAAGAGAAACAGTTTCCAGGAACTTGAATGGCCACAACTTTACTGCGCCTCTGGTTCCTGGGCTTTGTGTTTGAACTGGGTCTCTTTGCAACTTGAACCTTCTTCTGGTAAAGCTGCCCCCCACCACCACTTAACTCATGAGGAGGAAATTGACACATTTCCAAGGTTCAAATGCTGAGTGAATCAGGAAAGATAGTGTTATTAACTGAAATTTGCAACAGAGGGAAAGAAGATAAGTTTGCTTGGGGGCTGGTGAACTTGAGATACCTGCACAACATTTGGGTTGAGATTCTTACAAACACCGGAAACATCACAACATAACTAGAAAACTGAGACCTGAACTCAGGGGATCAATCACGTTTCCTTCAGTTGATTTGGAATTCCTTTGATTAGAGCAGCAATTTTCAATGGTATGCCGCAAGAGGCACACTGATGTGTTGCAAGCATTTTTAAAACATGCAATACCTGATTATTTAGTCAGGCGCACCGACCTGTTTTCCTTTAGATTGTCAAAAAAGTTGACAACAGCGTAACACAATAGCTATTCAGTGTGCATGAATCAAAATTACACCTATTTTTTTTGTCAGATTGGCAAAAAATATACTTTTTTTTGGTGTGCTGCACAATTTTAGTAGTTTCCATGTGCCATGAGATGAAAAAGGTTGAAAATTGCTGGATTAAAGGATAAAGTTAAAGCCATAACCTTGGATTAACTCACCAGGGGATAAGGTGAAGAATTTGTTTAAAAAAAAAAAAAAAGGCTGTTGCAGTCAGGGTACAGCTAGATTATGCAGCAGAACTAACAACCCCCAAATCTCAGTGACTTAAAACATCAAAGGTTTCTTTCTTATCCAGTTTATGCCTAGAGTCAACTAGGAGTTCTGCTCAGTGTCGTCTCACCCTGGAATTTTGACTATTGGGCAACCACCCACCTGGGACACTGCGGGTCTCTGCAGCAGGAGAAAAGAAGGGTCTCAGGCTGGCAATTAAATGTGCTAGTCCAGAAGTGACAGATGTTGCTCCTGCTCATAACTCGAAGGCCAGAACTCATCACTTAGCCCTACCCAACACAAGCACAAGGAAAGCAGGGCATGTTGCCCAACCATGCATCAGGAAAGAGAGGAATGCTGCCTAAGGAGCCACATTAATGACTAACCCCAGACCCAGGATGGAATTTGTATGAACTTGTTATGCCTGAGATGCAAGAACTAAGAGCCAGCATGGAAAGAACACAGAGAAATTAACACTTAGATATAGGAGGAGGACCAAGAGACCAGGAATCATGGGTGGCTGACCAGGAAGAAGGAGAGAGAGTGAGCGAAGAAAGAAGCCAGTCATCAATGCAGAAGTTTCTAACAGAATGGTATACCATCCACAGCAAGCAGGGGTATTTAACAAGGCAAGCTGGCTGTCACACAAGAGGCACTTCCAGATGGCACTCATTTGTTTGATGAATTTCTCACAGTCACGATTTCTGCTCCTCAGCCTAACCCTAACCTTTCATCTCACCTTAATTATAAGAATGCATACATAAGGCTGCTTTAGCCTGTTGCTACCGAACATTCTTGCTCTTTCATTCTTATTAAGCAAACTTCTGCTTCTGATTTGACTTTGCTGGAAGGTCTATCTTCAGTAAGAGAATGTATTAATCACAGGAGAGCATTTCACACCACATGAAAACTCCATTGCTCATTAGGTAAATTTAAAAGCTGGTATTCTGATCCTCATGGCAATGAACTTGGTATACAGTGATCTCTCAACTAGAATGTTCCACCCTGGACATGCAGGTAAATGTATGCTATGTAGACAAACATAATGTTCACAGCCTAATGTGTAATCCCTGGTTTTTGTCTACAATGAGCATTTAGAAATAAGAAAAGTTCCAATGAAAACAAACTCCATGTTGGAAAGAGACAGGGGAAAGAGTAAAAAGAATTCAATAGTGAGGAAAGGCTGGATAAGAAGATTAGGAAGTAACAGAAATGGGGAAAAGAGAGACTCTGAGCAAAGACTGCAATTTCAGAAACCTAAATGTTTGGTGGCCTTTTTATTTTTGCTGAATTGCGAACAAGGCTGCAATTGTTTACAGACTACAAAGTCTGCAATTTGGCAAAAATGTAAGTTAGGGTTATTGATGGTGGGATGAAAATACCAAAACTAAATACATGCATATATGCCAGAAGCCAAGTATATACTAGATTTTTCAATTTCTCAAAATGAACATGCTGGTAATTGTTAAATAAATTATAACAAGACCAGATTATATATTAGGATGTTATATACAATATAAATTACAATACAATAAATTATAACATTATAATATGACAAAATACAGTTTGGTCATTAAAACTAGATTGTTGGAGAGTGTTAAATAGCCCAGGAAAAAAGATAGCCTTAGTTCAACGTTCAGTGGGAAAACAGCAGGATTTTAAAATGTGTCTGCATTATTTATTACACGATGTTCAAAAAACAGAAAAGACTGGAAGATCTCAAGATTGAGTGTGGAAGAAGTGATGAGATTTAGGCTGGGTTTTTTTTTCTTAATTTTATTCTTTATAGTTTCCTGTGACTTCCAAATTTTCTATAATGAACTAAGATTCTTTTAGATAATGCAAATTAGTTTTGTACAGAAGTGTGCTCCCATTGGCAATTCAGTTTTTCAATTATTTTTGTTAGTTATGCTGGAATTAAGAACTCATTAGATACATTAAATGTAACATTTTTAAATGCTCAGGGTCTATGTGCTCTCGACTGCTTTTAAAATGAAATTGTAATTAGACAAAATAAGAGAAATGAGACTGGAAGAGCTCTCTGAGGGTAATGGCAGAGGCATAAAATGCCCTATTTCAAATATTGCGAAATACTTAGCATACAAATGGTAATCTTGTCGACATATTTTGCAGAATGCGATACATATCAATTAAAACTTGATTTTAGATCCTCTCATCGATTTTAATATACACAGAAAAGTTTTCCAAATTTCAAATAGAGTTAAAAGTTTAATTTTACATTATTCGAAAATGAGATAAACCAATACTGAAAATAAGATTATGGAGGAACTAGTCCAACTGCCTAAGAGCATATACTGCTGTCAAATAGTGGCACTACCCTTTACACGCTTACAATATATGGGTTAATTGGCAACACTTCTAGTTCTAAGGTACATCTGGTGATGCAGAAGAAATGAAGACAGTTTCCTCCCGTCTGATGGATTCGGCAAAC
>PVKU01016017.1:0-16160 GCA_004027475.1 Anoura caudifer | reverse complement strand
CAAGAGAGGTGAGGGATAGGAATATCCAGGGAAAAGGGGAAGGGATTAGAGCAACAAGTATGAAAGACATATGGACAAAAGCTGGGGGGGGGGTGGAAATGGAAGGGAGCTGGGGAGGGCTGGGGCGGAGGGACGGGATGGGAGTAGAAAACAGAAGACTGTATAAGAACAACAATTAAAATAAAATTTAAAAAAAAAAGAATATTTTTATGGTCCACAAAAATGAGCATTTTTATTTATTGTCCATGAAATTTTATATTATGAATTACCAGTTTATTCAATCTACTTTAAGTTAGTACACTATAATGTACATCACATGCACTGATGTCTCTCCTAACAGATTCTCAAAAAATTATTATTTGGTGAGAGCAGCTGATGGACAAAATAACTGTATTTCCAAGAACTTGACATTGGCCATGAAAGTAAGAGATGACATAATTTCTGCAATGGGAGTGAGTATAGCAATGATAAAATGCCTAGGAGTCCACATGAGCATGGAATAGGTTTGGTGAATTGAGAAGTGTGCGAGTTTAACGTTGGTCTTGGTCAGTTTGCTTTCATTTGCTAAATGGCCAAGTAGTAATAGCAGAAAAACAAGTATTTGCCTGTGAATGGGACCAGACAAAATGCTTCATCAGAAACCCACCCTATTTGCAGTCTTCTAGCAGTAGTAGTAGATAAGCTCATACAGATATGGCTTTCCATGAAATTTCTTTCCGTGGACCTAGTATTCAGGTAAGTAATTTGGTTTAATGTATCAATACATTTCTTTGATTCTAAGATTCATCTTTTTTTACTTTTTTTTAAGATTTTATTTATTTTATCTTTAGAGGGGAAGGGAAGGAGAGAGGGGGGGAAATATCAATGTGTGGTTGCTTCTCGTGTTTAAAGATTTTATTTATTTTATCTTTAGAGGGGAAGGGAAGGAGAGAGGGAGAGAAATATCAATGTGTGGTTGCTTCTCGTGTATCCCCTGCTGGGAACTGGCCTGCAGCCCAGGCATGTGCTCTGACTGGGAATGGAACTGCGATCCTTTGGTTCCCAGGCTCGCACTCAATCCACTGAGCTACACCAGCCAGGGCCTCTTTTTTTTTTTACTTTTGATGGATTGAAAATTATTGTAAGATTTGTAAACATACAAATAAATGCCTGTGTATGTTTATACACAGAGTTCACATTTTTGTCACTGTAAAGTCAAGGAAATAGTTATATGTTTTATATTTCACTTATATGTTTTATAGTTCACATATAACTTTTAATCCTCATTTAAAAATATAACATCCTAAACTAAACATTTGGAGAGAAATTTTTCACATAGAAAAGGCTTTCCCACTATCTATACAATATGACAGGTACAATTCAAATATTTCAAGCAAAGGGTAGAAATTTTAGGAGTGAAGAGGTTAAGGTTCACATCCTTTTTCTTTAGAGACTCAAGGCTGTTGAGATATGTCCCTAATTGAAACAGTTCCAGGCAAGATGAATAGGCTGGGAATTCATTGTAAGTGGTTTTGTGAGGGTGAGAATGCTGGAGGAAAAAGAAAACTTTTTTTTTTTTGCACTTAAATTTCTAGCTTTGGTTACTGGGTGAATGATGTCAGTAAATGATACAGACATAGACAAGCAAACTCAATAAAAAATTGGGGTGGGAGAGGGTAAATCAACCTGGAATTCTTTAACTCAAATAGAAGATGAAAGTTGTTATTTCTGGTAAACTTCTGTAGATTTAGATCTAGAATGTCAACTGGTATCGTTCCTACTCTGTATTTCTGAAGCAGGTGTGCAGTAAGTGTTCGCAAATGCTTTCTGAACATATTTTAGAAATATTTGTATACATACCCTTTAGTTCTAGAGCTATGAATAGATTTTTATCAATGCAATCCTGTCCTGAAGTCTGTATCTGTGCTGGTCAGTATTGTCAGCTTTCTTGTTCTTCACATTCTAGATGTGTGCCCTCAACCTGATGAGGTTGTCCTATAATTAAAACTGCTGGGCCATTTGTATTTCATTAATTTCTTATTTGAATGTGAATTCACCTCCTATTCTTAGTGTTGCCTTCTCTCCTTTTCTCTGTTCTTTTGAAAACTCTTTTTGGTTTATTTTTTATTATTCTATTTAATTCTCCTATTAGCTTTGTAGATTTATAAACTGTATATGGTTACAAGATCTTTTAGTGTGTTTTTTGGTGACTACCCAGAAATTGTAACATACATCCTTGACTTAGCAAAGTTTACCACTTTTCCTACTTCCTGTATTAATCACTGATCTTTCATCATTTTAATTTCATTTGTCATCCTCCTGACTTATATTCTACCTTTGTGATGTGTTTTAACTCTATTTTACTACCATGAGTCATTATTAATGTAGTAATTAACAGACAATACTCATTCATATTTATAAATATACTTTACCATTTCCAATGCTACTCTTTCAAACGTGCATCTTCAATCTTTCATCCAGAATTATTGTCCTTCCACCTTAAAAAAATACAGTTTTTACTTTGGCTAGTGACAAATCCTCTTCACATTTATTTTTCAAAAACGTCATTTTCTCAGTATTCACTTGTTGACTATTTTGGTGGGTTTGGAATTCCAAGGTGGCAGACACCCGCTTTCCCCCTTTGAAGGTGTCATTGTGTTGTCGTCCTGCCTCCCAGGCTTCTGTGGGGACGTCAGCGGCTGCCTTTCTGTTGGTCCTCTGGAGGCTTATGTCTTTTGTCTGTTTTTTTTTTTAACATTTCTTAAAAAGCAAACATGCTTTAAAAATCTTGAGTGTATGCTTTCTAGTTAATCGTCAATTTGGGGAGAGTAGTACAAAGTTTTTTAGTAATTCTTGTCAAGAATCTATCCTGTTTTCAATAAATTAGAGATTAACCCCAAAATTATGATACACTGACAAATTTAAGACACCCTTGACCCACCAGGCTGATTCCTAACAGCATTTTAATGCACTGTTGTTCTCTGGCCACCAGGCTCTATATTTTTCAGTTCCTCTTTATTGTATTTATGAAATGAGTTAGAGCCCAGCCTTGTATTACTCCTGTGAACAATTATTATCCCTAGTCCAGTCTTCTTGCAAATGAGATGTATTAAAGATTTCCTCAAATAAAATCAGCCAGATAAATTAAAATGAATGTTTTTCCATGTGTTTATTACATTCTGGTCATTTTTGATAATTAATTTATTTTAATTAAGTATGAACTATTCCCCTATGTCTTCTAGGTAACTACAGTGGAACAATTAATGTGTGAAACATATGAATTACCAAAGAGTATTTGTCACCACCAATCTGACAAGGACAGGATGGGATGTTGAGTGTTTCAGTGCTGCGGTGCTGCTCTGTACCCGCAGCCTGCCTGTGTCACCGCGTCAGGCAGCACTCTGCGTACGTGCTTGCGCGTTAGTCTCTCCTAAATGTCTAAAAGCTTTTCTGAGAATTCCACCATAAGCTTTAGCTTCTCTGATGTAAAGGACATGTGAGAGCCAGGTTAAATTGTCACTGTACCATGGAGTCCCCTCAACATGTGTTTCACTTAAGTGCAGAGAGAAGATATTTATTATGGTGATTTATTAACACATCTATATTTGTTGGTCAAATATAAAGAAAACGGGGGGCAGAGGATTGAATGTGGGAGAGGGGAGGTGGGCAGGGCAAGGGAGAGTAATGGTGGAAAATGGAGTCAACTGTAACAGAACGACAGTGTTGAAAAAGAAGATAATAATAATAATTATAGAGCAAAGGACTGCAGAATTTGCTCTAATGTAAATTTTGAACCTCCACCATTTACTATGACTATATTCAATGCATGACTTTCCCATACTGAATAGTAGGTCCAGCAATTGAATATTAAACTAATACATAAGAATAATATCATCGTATAATTAATATGTATGTATCCTACATGTAAATTAGTTTTAAATTTTTAGCTTCTCTGAGTCTCTTGATGTCTCCCATTGTCATCTTCATGACAGGTTCCAGAATTTTCCTAAGAGTGATTATTATCTAAACCATTTATTTCACTACAATAACTGGAATTATCATATTCAGAAAATCAATTTCCAGCTGAGAGCTGTCTACATGGATTTTCTTATATTTTTCCTTTTCTAAATGACAATCTTTCTTACAATTTCTGTCAATTCAGGATCATATTTGAAAATGATATAATTTGAATGTTTTTTTCCAAACTATTCCTTGTTTACTACACACACTGTAGCTTTTTCACAGATAATCAAGCTATCATTGAGTTAGAACAAAGTTCTACCAAATGTCAAGACACACGCTTAATCGAGTAAGGGTTTAGGGAAGACTCTTTCTAGAGTCCTTAAGTAGTCCTTACAGGTGAGCACAAAAATGTAACCTTCATTTCCAAAACTGTTTTTGTAGCAAAAGGCCTTCTTAACCCAAAATAGTAAATGTAGATTTTTTAAGTTATTTTAGTTTAATTGTTGTTCAAGTACAGTTTTCTGTCATTTACTCCCATCCCAGCCCACCCCCCCAGCCCTCCTCCCCTCCCTCCCATTCTCACCCCCTTCACTTAGTTTTTGTCCACGTGTCCTTTACACTTGTTCCTATAAACCCTTCACTTTTTCTCCTGAAATTCCCTCCCTTCTCCCCTCTGGTCACTGTCAGCCTGTTCTCTATTTCAGTGTCTTTGGTTATATTTTGTTTGTTTGTTTTGTTGATTAGGTTCCTGTTAAAGGTGAAATCATATGGTATTTGTCGTTCACTGCCGGTTATTTCACTTAGCATAATGCTTTACAGTTCCATCCATGCTGTTGGGAAGGGTAGGAGCTCCTTCTTTCTTTCTGCTGCATAGAATTCCACTGTGTAAATGTACCATAGTTTTTTGATCCATTCATTTACTGATGGGCACTAGGTTGCTTCCAACACTTGGCTATTGTAAATTGTGCTGCTATGAACATTGGGGTGCATAGACTCTTTTGGATTGGTATTTCAGGGTTCCTAGGATATAATCCTAGCAGTGGGATTGCTGGCTCAAAAGGCAGATCCGTTTTTAGTTTTCTGAGAAAATTCCATACTGTTTTCCACAGTGGTTGTACCTGTCTGCAATCTCACCAATAGTGCACTAGGGTTCCCTTTTCTCCACATCCTCCAATTTGTTGTTTGTTGCTTTGTTTATGATGGCCATTCTGACTGGTGTGAAGTGATATCTCATTGTGGATATCTTAATTTGCATCCCTCTGATAGTTAGAGATACTGTGCATCTTTTCATGTGTTTCTGGATCCTCTGTATGTCCTCCTTGCAGAAATGTCTGTTCAAGTCCTTTGCCCATTTTTTAATTGGGTTGCTTGTCTTCTTAGAGTGGAGTCGTGTAAGTTCTTTATATATTTCGGATTAAACCCTTGTCAGAGGTATCATTGGAAAATATGTTTTCCCATATAGTTGGTTCTCTTTTTCTTTTAATATAGATTTTTGGAGTACAATTTATTACTTTCAAATACCCTAATTTGTTCTTCTTATCTATGTGTGATTTTTAGATTTTGTGTACTTGATTCAATTAATTAAATTATATTAATCTAAATAACTTTTTCATGGTTGAGCATCAGTTTAGAAGCATGAACTATTTGGTGAATTTAAGGTTTGTCACTAAGAATTCCCAGCAATAACCCTGGCTGGTGTAGCTCAGTGGTTTGAGCGTGGGCCTGCAAACCAAAGGGCCGCAGGTTTGATTCCCAGTCAGGGCACATGCCTGGGTTGCAGGCCAGGTCCCCAGTGGGAGGCGCACAAGAGCCAACCACACATTGATATTTCTCTCCCACTCTTTCTCCTTCCCCTTTCTCTAAAAATAAACAAATAAAAATCTTTAAAAAAAGAATTCCCAGCAATATTAATGTTGTATAGAAAAGCAAAGGAGATCACTGACATGCACATTTTTCAAAGACCAGAATTATTTGATTAATTAACATTTAACGCACAGGAATGTTGGTAGTTAAATTATGTTTAAAAAATTGATCAGGAAACGATGAATCAGATTAAAAAGCCTAAGTATGTTTGCAGTCTCTATTAAGCACTTATTTAATATTTCTTCTAAATGTTAAGGGTTTTCTGTATAATGATTACAAAGTCAGAAAGGTTACTAGTAAACTCTAAGATATAAAGAACAACTCCATTAAAAGGAAGAAAGATATCACAGAATCCATAGATATCTCAACAGGGATTTCATTGAATCAAGGGAACAGTATTACCTTTAGCCTCTGCCCAGTAGATGCCAGTAGTGCCCCTTCCGCAGCTGTGACAAAATGTCTCCAGTCATTTGCAAATGTCTCCCAGTGGGCAACACTCTGGGGAAACATTGTGTCTAGATAAAAGTCAAGGAAAGTTTCCTAAATTCCTAGCATGTGCTCCAGTTCCATTTGTTAACTTATCTAATAGTAAGATATTTGACATTGTGTATTTTTAACCTCTACCTACACCTGCATTTTAAAAGAGGGAATTTATCTAGTGTATTGAGGGTAGAACAGTAAAATTGTTCCAATCCTTACTGCTTGTACCAATTCCTGCTCCTACAACTGTCACCTACCAGGAATATCAATCAATCCTTCTCCGTGGCCCTCTGCTTACCACCACATCCAGGTTTTACTTATTCTGCACATTTCAGAAGTGCTCTCCATTCAATGCAATAACTCATCTCCTCGAACACTTTGTATTCGCTATTCCACCCTCAGGAGTATCTGCTACACTCAGAGTGCTTTCTCCTTGTCATGTCCTCCCTAAGCCCTAAATTTATAACCCTCAGGCAAGATTCATTCTAAACTATGAACTAATGTACTGTTATGTTAGCCAGACTGTAATTTATTTGAGAACAGCTGCCATTCAGTATTCAATAATATGTCCTTTGATGCATATCACATATATTAGGAAATTATGTCTTTAATAAAGAAATTAAAGAAATGCATTTTACACAGTGTAATAGAACCCTTTAATGATTTTGTGCTTTCCCATTACTTCATAAATTACAGTCCTATCCTCACTTCTCCTGCTCTAATTCAAAAATGCTCACCCTGTAATTTCGCATGGGAATATCTTCTTCCTGGCGGATGCACCCTGGGGCTGGGCCTCCTGGCTTGTTTGGCACATTGTGTGGTAGATTTCAGCTCCCGCTGTCCACATAGGGTTGCCAGGACCTTTGTGGAGGGTAGAAGATGAAGAACCATGAACAATCTTTTACATCCTTACATAATAGCCAAGGAGAATCCTATCTTGTCATATTTATCTAGATCATCACCACTTTGTGGAAACTGTGCTATTTGAATGAGGGCATATACCATTTACATCCTTTTAAATGATCCACTTAAGTGAGATTAAGTCCCCAGGTATAAACATTACATAGTGTTGATGACTAAAGGAGATTTTAATTTTGCATTAGTTATTAAATAAAATTTCTTCATTATCCTAAGAAGTGTATGCGATATATATCAAAATGCACTTTATAAGTAGGTTATGAAAGCATGTTAAGTCAAGATTTGATATGTAAGTAGATTCAAACCAATCTCAAACATACTTTCCTCCATTGCTTTATTTATTCTTGGACAAGACAAAAGATGCTGTAATCTTCTGGCAATTCTCTTAGGTTAGAAAGAATAAACACCTTTCAGAGAACTTCCACACGGGGGAACCTCCAGGCTGCTTCCACGCGCCACTGTTCCAGGCTCCAGCTCTGTGAAGACAGACGCTTCTCAGTTCAGGACATTGCCCTAAGTAACTCTTCATCTGGCTGTTGGTTAATATCTGTTAATATCCCTATAATAAATCATTAATCTAGTGAAAAAAACAAATGCATAACATGTGTTATGTATAACACTCATATGGACTTAAAATCTGCATTTTAAGGTAAAATGGCAAATCAAAATGAAAGAAATTTTGAATAAATATGATGCCAACTTTCTATTTTTAGAAGTGGCAGTTAGTAAGTCAGTTGGCTTGACTGTAGCTGAATTTTATATGCTCAACACACAACACTCTCACTGGTGTTAAAGGTGTTCCCATTGTGATGTACTTTAGGCGATCGGAATTGTCAGCTCTAAAAATATCCCTCGTTCAATTGTGAAAAGCAGTGCTCCAAAGGGACACCCATTGTGACCATGTAGTCTCTTTTCGTGTAGGTTTGTGTTTGCTTCCAGTATAAAGCATCTGCTGAGATCTGGCTATTTCCAACGGCTCTTCTGAACATTTGCCCACATCTGCTAAAGCCTGTCCTGTGTGACTACAGTGAGTAACAGCCCTTAATGCAAAAGTGTTCCTCGGAGTAGAAAAAATGGTTGGATTAGTTGCTGACTTGAAAATTTATAATTCCATACATTTGAACAATTTAATAGTCTAAAAGTTCACTTCCAGTTACCACGACTTGTTAAGTAAGCAGCACTTCCCTTGCATTGGTGGCCCTGATGAAGTCTTGGTCATCCGAAGGCACTTGAGGGAGTCAGTAAAGAGCAGCGCTACTGGCAAAGGAGAGCGGCCTTAGCAGGCAGCCCAGTCACCTCCTGTAATCATCCAGACTGGATCATGTGTGCATAACAAAGGCCTCCTTACCTTTTTAATCTGAGAGCCGGCTAGGCTATCTATGCCTCTTTTAGGGGGTACTAGTCCCCCCACATGTTTTTATGTGGTTAGAGCTTCCTAATTATAGGAAGCAAGGGACAGAGCATAAAAGTAGAGAAGAGGGTCCAGAGGCCACCGACACGCTTCTCCAGTTGCATCTATACAAACCCTGCATGCCTCTCAAGGAAAAGTCTACCGTCTGCTACAATAATCCCATCAGATTCTTAAGAATTTTATTTTTTCCATGAATTTCATCTAAAATCTCTGTTTTTCAGGGTAAAATGAATGAAGAGAATTTCTTAAATTTCTTGGAGAGTGAAAGAAAGAGACTAACTAAAATGCATACACGGCCCTGGCTGGTGTAGCTCAGTGGACTGAGCACGGGCTGCAAACCAAAGGGTCACCAGTTCCATTCCCAGTCAGGGCACATGCCTGGGTTTTGGGCCAGGACCCCAGTGGGGGCCACATGAGAAGCAACCACACATTGATGTTTCTGTCTCTCTCTCTCTCTCTCTCTTTCTCCCTCCTTTTCCCTCTCTCTAAAAATAAATAAATAAATATTTTAAAAAAGAATGCCCTCGATTTAAAAAAATAAAATAAAATAAAATAAAATGTATATATGATAGTGGACTGGAATGTGCATGTGTGAACAATGATGACTTCACTATACTAGTCAGTGTGGGCTCACTAGCCATTGAGTGAGCACGTGTACTGTGTGGCCATGGCATTCAAAATGACTGAATGAGTAGAGCAATGAATCTGCATCAGATCTTGCTTTAAGCTTGAACATTCCTTCATGGAAGCTGTTCGGAAGGTTGAGAAGGCTGCAGCTATGGGCAGCTGGTGATTAGTAGCTTTGTTATGACAATATGCCCACTCACGCATCACATCTCCTGCAGAGATTTTTAGCAAAACATCAAATCACCCAGGTGACTGGGCCCCTCTACAGCCCAGATTGGTGCCCTGGGACCCCTGGCTTTTCTCCAAACTAAAATCACCTTTGAAAGGGAAGAGATTGCAGACTGTCAATGAGCTTCAGGAAAATATGATGGGGCAGCTGATAGCAGTTGGGAGGACTGTGTGAGGTCCCAAGGTGCCTACTTTGAAGGGGACTGAGTTGTCATTGTCCTATGTACAGTGTTTCTTGTATATGTTCTTCAATAGACATCTTTGTTTTTCATATGACATGGCTGGAATCCTTCTCGACAATCTATATATTTGTATATAAAGCTTTTCAACAGTTGGGTCAGTATTTTTAGTAGCTCAGCAATAACTTGCTATATGTGCTATCTATTAAAGTTATACATTCTTATAGTATTGTCCGTGCAGCAGTGTTATAAGTTTGCCACACATTAACTTGGACACGCAAAATGGTATTGTAGCCTGTTTAGAGAGGCTAAGAAAACACTTTAAATATACACATAAACATTAAATTGCCTCAAATATAACTCTGAGAAAAATAACTGTCCTAATACTCTGACCAAAATTAACTGAAATGTGCTAATCTCGCCTTGCATGTCCATGATTTGTTGGTGAGGGTGAACATTTGGAATACTAATATTAATTGGTATTAATTAATACCAATGAATAATTTGACAATACTTAATGAAGGTGAAAATGCAATCACCGTGAGACTAAGCAACTTAGTGGTGTGACTAGAGAAATGCTTTCATGTTTGCCCGAGGAGACACAGCCGCACATCTTCACTGCAGCACTGGTTTTTTACAGCACAGTAGGGAATCCGTGTAGTTTCTCCTCAGGTATTAGAGTTGCTATGAATATTTTTGAACAATGAAATATTCTATGGCTTCAAAAAGAAATGAATCGGACCTATATGTACTAACATGGATAAAAAACTAAAATGTAAAATTATGTTCAAATGTTGCAAAAGGATATGTACATCATCATACATTTTATGTAAGTTTTAAAAGCACAGAACAATACTATGAACTGTTAGCAGTAATAGAAATTACAAAATGATGTCATGGAATTGCCAGCACCATCGTCTATAGTAATTGCTGCTAAGGAAGAAAGGAAGGCATGGGGGCACTTTACGTATGTATGCTATACGAAACATGCCAAAGAATCCACAATAATGCCTTCTCGTGGGGAAAATTACAAGTGGGTGCTATGTCCTTTATTATAGTTTTCTGGAGGTTTTTTGGCATTTTAATAATAAATAATTTTAATAAGTAATAAATGTATTTGCTAAAAATAATTTACATTACTTTTATTAGATCATAACTATAGCCATCCCTTACTATACTCAAATTATTTTATTAAGGTGTTTTAAAAATGAAACACATATACTTAGAAATATATATATCAGCACCAATATATGAAATGCTATTAATGTTTGCACTCGTCACTAAGTGTTCAGAAGCTATGCATTGATGAGTTATTGTTATCACATATTCACTTGTTTCTGTTCATCTCTGCCAACTCTTCAGAAATAGCCATGAAGAGTGGTTACCTCAGCAGTAGTCAAATACGAAGTTCAAATCTGCAATATATCATTATATTATAGCTTAGAAAATCAAAGCAAGAAGTTGAGACGTGCCCAAAGTCAAGTCAAGAATAACAAGTCAAGTTTTAATACCATGTGCATTTAGAAAAGTGTAGCCAGGGTAGACACACCTAGTTATATAGCTTGGCCCTGACCCTTGGCCCCTGTGAGACTTTGCAAAAACTGAGAGCCTTGGCCAGGTGCACTTTCCTCCACTGAGGTTCAGGCTGCATCTCTTCACTGTCTACATGTTTCATATAATTTTTTCTCACTTAATTCCTTAGCAACTCTGAGAGGCGATCTTATTACCACCATCTGATACTCAGGGAAACATATGTTCACCAGGCTAAGCCCCCACATTGCCAAGTGTCCCAGTCAACACTTTAACCATGTTTTCTGACCCTCCGCCTTCCATTCTTGTGATCAAGACACTTAGTCTATTGAACGCGTTGGCCTATGTAAGTTTTGTGTAAAGACAATAAAAGAAGTTTTCAAAAATAAGAACTTCAAAGCATACCATAATTATAGCTGATCAATAGTAACAAGCTATTAACAAACTCTGGTTGTTATATAATCTAATAACAACAACAGAAAATCAGCCAAATCCCAGGCACAGCAGACTGACTGCAGTTAGAAGGGAGTCTTCTTCACTCGCCTCCCATAGGAGCCCTTAAAATAAAAGCAATGTTTTCATGCCTTGATCATTTACATTTAATACCATCTAATTTGTCCTTCCCACTCCCTCATCCTTTTCCTTCTCTGTGGGTTCCCCCCCTACCTTGAATGTTTCTTTGGAGATGTGGCTGGTGGAGGAATTACACTTAGAAAATAAAAAAACTCTAAGTAACTACAAATTGTTTTGCCTGGTTCATAAAGCTGGCTCCGGGTCATGCAAATGAAAGGATCGAAGTGCACAAGTGCACAAGGACTGAGGCAGGAGCACTGGGGTTGTTTCAAGGACATGACCTGTAACTACGCTGAATAACAAGCACTAGCGGAAAACCCAAATGACTGTGTTAATTTTTGTAATGAATGAATGTGATCTGAAGGTTTTCTTTGTAGAAATATATGCCCTTAACGCTTGTAAAATTATACACCTTCCAAAATCACCGTAGCACATTTCATGTCTGTATTTTAAGAACTTTTTACTTTGTGTTTTGCCTCCCAGAATCTTTGAATTTTTAAAAATGAGATCAATATGTCTCTGTGGAGTAGATCTTCATTCTTTAAATGTTTTTTTTTATAATTTCTAAGCAACAAACTTCACTCTAGGGTAGACGTAGAGGTGGATTTCATGTTCCAGAGAATATTGCTAATTTAAGATCTCTGCACACTGAAGTTATTTATTGACTTTATTTAACCCTTAGGATCCAATTTAAAATGAAATCTTCACTTCTAATAAAGGTATAGAAAGATTTTTGGAATAAAGGGAACATGGTAGAACATACCCAAATATTATTTCATTGTTAATTTCTCATTTATTTCTTACTTTGATCATACAGTATTTCTTTTGTTTTGGGCAGGAATGGGCCCAGGTCCCATTATGAAGGTCTTAGGAAAATTAGAATTAACATAGGGAACTCATCCTATTCCCGGATTTCAATCCTGGTTTCTCTGGGCTTCAATAATTCTCAAAAAGATGATAAATTTAAGACAATTCAGCGCATTTGGGGAACTTGGGACTGAAGTTATTTCTAGGACACGAGGCAAGTCCTTGTTGATCTCTCTTCATAATGGAATTTATTATTTGAGTGTGGAATCAAAATTTTTTCCACAATTTGTTTTATTTATGCTGATTTAACAAGGACTATGTAGGCACTGTTCTAAGTGCTTTATGTATAAGAACACACTTGCTCGTCACTTTTTGAGGTAAACACTAATATACCCCCATTTTACAGATTAAAAACACGAAGAGCAGAAAGGTGGGGTCTTTAACCACCAGGTCACAAAACTAGTTAGAATAAAACCAGGGATTCTGCCCTTAGAACATGTGCCCATGACCACTTGCAGTGCTAAGACGGACACAGAATCTTATGGAGCTTCTGATGCACAGTGGTATCTACTATATTGGAATGATTGTTGGAATGAGAAAAATAAAGTACGTTCTATGTTTAACCTTTTTAACTTTTAGTTAACGTTGTCCCATTTATGAAAGGGACAGCTTCTCATCTAATATACATACATATACACATACATACATATATATATATATATATATATATATATATATATATATATATATATGGGCACCTGCCCTTCGGTCTTTTTGGACTATAACTTCCTCAATCCTTTCATCCTTTGTCATGATCAGAGCTTAGAAAAAATGATGCCTTTTCTTCTATGATGTGCTCAAAATTATGACTCACTTTGCATTTATTTCTGCTATCCAGTATTAGTTCTATTCATTTTATGTTTTTGCTCTCCACGTTTCCCTCCACCTATCATGGCTTTCTCTGGCTTAAAGACAACTTTACATACCAATGCTTGGTTCTTTCTCACTTTAAAAATGATTGATTTTTCCTGACAAAAGCCTATAACCCATCTAGTATCACCTTTTATTGCTATTTTTATTGCCAATCCTAGTGAAGACGATAAGCTATATGAAGAAGACTTAGCTTTGAGACCTTTCACCCTGACCAAAACCCCAATTCCCCAGTAAACACAATACCCTAAACACGGCCTTCTTTCTCCTGATCATCCCATCTTATGTGTTGTCTGACCTTGTCTGGCCCACTTTTTTCTAGCATGATCTCAAACTCATCCAAGAAACTAATTTCATGAATGTGTAAACATTGGTAAAACTTAACACCCCTTCCAATCCAAGTAGAGCCTTCCTTCTTTTCTCTGAATAATTTCGTAAATATCCAAAGTTAGAGAATTCTGATCTACTTCAAGGCATTGTCCCCATCTTTTGATGTATATTTAGTTACTAATCCATAAAAATGTACATTTAAAATCTCTCTCTATCCTATTTCCAGATTTTATTGTATATCTCCTGCAATATTGTAATGGTTTTTAACTGACTTGTCTTACCCCAATCATTTAACCTTTTAACAACTATTTTCAATAGCTCCTCATGCACATATCCAAACATGGTGGTGGTAAAACAAAGTCAAATTACACATTGTTTCTCCCCTTTACCAAGCCTGATGGCCTGATTATGTATGTGTGTGCACTCATCCTTCAACACAGCAGCCACATTAACCTTCCTGAAGCATAGAATTGACTATTATATCCCCCTGACTAAAATGTTAACCCACACATATGCCATCAGCTAATCCTTGACAGCACAGCCAAGAATGCACAGTTAGGAAAAGGATAGTCCATTCAATAAATAGTGGTGAGAAAACTGTACAGACATAGACAAAAGAATGAAATTGGACCCTTGGCTTACACCTAACACAGCAATCAACTCAAAATGGATTAAAGACTTAAATGTAAGACCTGAAAGCATAAAACTTCTATAGGAAGACACAAGGGGAAAAACTCTGTGACACTGGACTTTATAAGGATTTTTTTGGATTTGACACCAAAAGCCCAAGTCACAAAAATAAATAAATAAATAAATAAATAAATAAATAAATAAGGCATGTTAAACTAAAATGTTTTTCTGCAAAGCAAAGGAAATAATCAACAGAGTGAAAAGACAATCTCTAAAATTGGAGAAAACACAACTATATTCCTGATTAGTGATTAATATCCAGAATATATAAAAAACTCATACAACTCAATAAAAAAAAACCCTGATTTAAATGATATGAGTAGACATTTTTACAACAAATACAAATAATAAATAGGTATATGAAAAAAAGTGTTCAACAGCACTAATCATCAGGGAAATACAAATCAAAACCGTAAAGAGATACCACCTCAGGCTTGTTAGAATTGCTAATACCCAAAGGCCAAAAGATAAGTGTTGAGGCTGTGGAGCAAAGGAAACTCTTGTTTGCTGTTGGTTCAGCGCTCATTTAACTTTCCAGGAGGCCTGATTTCACTGGGGATGATGAAAATGCAGGGGTAGCACCACTAGCTGTCACAGTGAAGGGCTCACCTTCACTTGCTCTTTGTCTAATGTTTTCATGTGGTACTTTGTGGGAAAATTGTCAGTGGCCTATATTTTCAGGTTTCCTTAATTACTGATAGTGAATTCCCTATAAAGTCTCTTCTTTCTTTCTTTTCACACTCCCTGGCCCTCTGCCACACTCATTTTTTAAAATTCTGTGTGAATGTTGACTTGCTTTATGTGTATAAAATCCTAAGAAAAAGACAACTTTGACTTGAAGTACTCACGTATTCACAAATAAAATCCAATACTTCTCCCTATGAGAAAATGTAGGTCAAAGTTCCTGTCATATATGTGTGGATATGAGGCCAGTTTTACACACATCCTTTTACTGACAACCAAACCATCTCTACCTCCCGTACCCTGCAGGTACACACATCGGTGCATGCATATGCGTAACCTACACACATGTACACACAGGCAACTTACTTGGATTTTACTTAGGAACTAAAAGTACTAAGGATTGTGTAACACATGCCTGGTAACTTACTGTTTGTCTTCCATTTTTGGATTTTAGGTGGGTAAATCACAAGGATCTCTATAACCCCATGAAGACACTCATGTGTCATTAAGAGTGTATTTTTCTAAACTATTATAATTGCAAGTCATTAATACAGGCAGCACCATTTAGTAAGATTTACCTTTTGTGGTGGTACTTTTAAAAATCATTAACTATCTTTGAGAATACAGGTATATGTACAATTATAAAGAAAGACACTGTAAACCCATATTTCTGAGAATAACAGGCCAGTTGTAATTTTTGGTTGTGGAACCAAATGAGTACTTCCTAGCTGGTTCAAACCAGCCTTAAGTGTCTGGCACTAGTGTTGCAGAGCAAACAGAAAGTCCGTTATTGTCCGCCGCCTTATGGAAAGATGTCTCTCAAAGCCAGAGATTTGTGAAAAGGAAAGGAAATGTTTATTTAATGTTATACAGAGTTAAAGTAGGAACCTAACATCTCCATTGAAATATCAAAGTCCTTCAGAATACCCACAGAAGCCCACAGTGCTTCCTATCTCCCTCTGCCCTAA
>PVKU01016016.1:0-16161 GCA_004027475.1 Anoura caudifer | reverse complement strand
CACTTTCTCGAACCTGAGGGGTCAGTCTTCCACGGGCAATTAAGATCCCGGACGAGCCCCCCAAAACTGTTACCGAGCAACAGAAAAGGTCCGTTATTGTCCGCCGCCTTATGGAAAGATGTCTCTCAAAGCCAGAGATTTGTGAAAAGGAAAGGAAATGTTTATTTAATGCTATACAGAGTTAAAGTAGTGACTTAACGTCATTAAAATATCAAAGTCCTTTAGGATACCCACAGACACCCACAGTGCTTCCTATCTCCCTCTGCCCTATGTCAGGGTACCGTAATTGCAAGGAAGAGAAGCACATGTCCGGGATCCAGGCTCTTGACACCGTCAGCTGTGTCGTTGTCCAGGCAGGATCTCCAATTAATCCAAAGCCATATGGCACCTTCTCATGGCCCACTGGCAAGAGTTCTTTCACCCTTCTTCCAGGCAGTCTCTCTTGCTCCCAGGCCACGCAGCCGAAGGGAGCACCCCAAAGCCGCGTGGTCCTTCTTCTACCAAAGCTGTGGGGAAGGGGTCCCCACTGTGGCAAAGCCACGTGGCAATTCTCTGCTAAAGCCACATGGTGATTTTCCCTCACAGGGTTGTGAGGGTCCTAACTCTCGGGAAAGCACGTGGATTCTCTCTCCATGGAGCTGCGGGTCCTGCTCTCTGGTGAAACCGCATGGATCTCCCTAATGGCTGCCACGTCTCTGTTTTAAATACTGGCGCCAAACCTCCTCTGCAGCCCTATTTCCGACTCCTCCTACAATCGGTTACACCTGCCAGCATTCCCGTATATTTCCAAGGTTATTGGGATGCCATCATGAGTTTGGGCAGGCGTGTCCTCATTTTCTGGAGCCAATCTTCTCCAAGCTCCCACGCAGGTGCTTTAACTTAGTGTTCCTCCCCCAGTCACGTCCTTGGGGAAGTCCTTTCCATCCCCCCTGGCTCAGAGCATGGCCACAGCTGTTTAACATATCTATGAAACCAGTTAAAGCTTATAGATATGTTAAATGACCATTCTGGAGGTTATCTGCAAAACCATTGCTATGCAAAACAACTCAATGGCCCTGCTCCATTTGTCCCTTCCCCAACTCATACCTGTGGGGGAAGGGATGAGGACATCTTATATGTCCCTCTAATATTTCCTGGACACCGTGAGTTCTGGGCCCCATTCCAACTCCCTTTTTGGGGCCCCCCTCTTGGCTGCACCCTGTTACAGGTTCAGGTTCCTCACATTGGACCGGTTCTCCAGGGTCAAAATCTGATCTCTCAATACAGCTCTAGGACACTGTTCCTTGAGGCAAATGGAAGAGCTCTTTTCTTTGAGATGTTCCGAATCTTTATACTATTTTTCAAGAGATTCACAGAGGTCTGTGAATAAACTGTCGGTTTGTTCTTCATACCGAATCCCCAATCCAAATTTATTTAGAAGTTCATTGACCAAAGCAATCTCATCTCCTATTTTATTTAAAGTAGTCTTCAAGGTAGGTTCTTGGTCACAGTCTCTCAATGATAGAGTTTTTTAAAAATATTACCAATCTTCTCAGTAATGTCAGAACATAATTGTTCCAGATCTGAGGAGGCCATTCTTTATGCTTCTCAAGCCAGCCCAGGAGCAAAAGCCAATGATATTTCTTTTTCTTTTCTTCTGTTTTTTTTTTTAACCCCTCTCTTTGCCTTTTGCTCTGCAAGATGAGAAAATTCAAGATTCCTCAGGAACAAAGTCCCTTTTTACTTAAATCGCTACCACAGCCAGGAGATGGCTTTAGTTGAGTATCCAAAGTCCTCCCTAGTATTTTTCTTCATCCACATGAACCTCAAGCTGGCTCTAAGGGGAGAAATACAGTAACGTGGTAGTACCTGGTAGAATGAGCACTGACCTGAGCACGGTTGGCCTCGGCCTAAGCGCCCCCATCTGTTCAGGGGTGGAGCAGGCTTTCCTGGAGCTTGCTCATGCTTGCAGACGCCCCCAATGGGGGAGGGACAGCAGAAAGGGTGCTTTCAGATTCCGCTTCACTTTCCACCGGTCACATTGCTCTCAGAGAGACGTAAGCTGTCTGTCGGCATCTTCCTTTAGTTTGGTAAATAAGTGCCCTGGAAGCTAACAAAGTTATGGAGGGGTTAGAAGAGGTTGAGATCTTTCTTCGTTCCATTTCTGACATCATTTTGGGGCTTCTTTGTTTGTTTTGTTCATTTTAGTAGATAAGAGTGAGGGCATTATGGAAATGGCACTTTCTTTCTCATCACAGCCAGCAGTCTCTAATCCCTTCCTTTCTCGATAGATTCCTGCTTCAGAGGAGCCGCCTGTCAGAAAGTCCAGGGACAATCTGGTGTGGACCGGTAGATCTCCCAAGCGATACTTCTGTTGGAAGCTCAGACGCATACAGGGCCTCTGAGCTAGGAACACGTTCTAGGAACATATTCCAAGTGACCAAGTAGATAGATGTCAAAGATCTACATGCAATATTCTTAGCTGCAGCATTATAGACATCAGGGGAGTTTAGAAAGACCCTATCTTCCCACTGATTCTTGACTAAAATTTTTCAGTACATGCAAACATTGAAAAAATGCATGGACATTACAAAAAATGACACAGATCTATAATAAACCAGGGAGGTCTGATGTTCATAGTATGTTGTGAAATAAGGCGATTGCAAACCAGTATATATAAGGTTATCATGTGCATATATATGATGGAAAAGGCACTAGCTAAGCAACATAATTCTTATATATTATAGACCTGCATAAATTGTATGATTTTTTAACAGAGAATATGTATGATATCAGAATTATTTAAAATTATATTTTCAAAAGTTCAGTGGATTGAATTTGCCCTTTTAACCATTTTTTCTCAGTCTACAATTCAGTGACATCAATGACATTCACAATATTATACAACCATCCTGACTACCTGGTTTCAAAACTCTTCTATTAGAAGAAATTTTGTAAGCATTAAGCAGTACCTTCCCCACTGACCCGTCATCTCCTCGCCCTGGTGAGCTCCAAGCCACTTTCCATCACCATGAATTTGCCTATCCTAGATATTTCATATGAGTGTTTGTAGTAATATAATATTCATGCCTAGTTTACATCAAGCAAATTTTATGCCACAATTTTAAAAAAATCAAAAGGATTGAGATGTTGAGAATTTAGGGGCAATGAATGCCCTTTCTTTTATCTACAACCATTTGTACGTTTTCCCCTCATGCACCAGATCTTCCGTGGCACGTGCTTCTGTACTCATCCCACCAGGGTTGGCACTGCTCTGCCTCAGATGCTGCATCCTGCAGAGATTGACAAGTCAGCAAGTGCCTGTGACCTCTGACCTTGCCTCCACCAGACCTACCATCTTGCTGCTGCTTCTGACTTTGCTTTCAGGGTGGCTTCTATGGCAGTTGGCTCTCTTGCCATTTCTGAAGAAGCCACATTCTGCGTAGACGTTGTTGCCTCCTTGACCTCTTCACCTCATAGGTGTTCCATGGGTCACTTTTAGGCTGACTTTTTTTGCCTTTATTAAGATATAATGAACGTATCACATTGTGTAAGCTTGAGAGGTACAACCACTCTTTTGACACACTTACATGTTGCAAAACGATTACTGCTGTGTCCTTTGCTGACACTGCCATCATGCCACATGGTTATCATTGCTTTCTGGTGCTGAGAACATTGAAGATTTACTCTCTTGGCAAATTTCAAATATGTAAAACAGTACTGTTAACTATTATCATCATTCCGTGGGTTAGGTCCCAGAACTTCCTTATCTTATAAATGGAACTGTGTACCCTTTGATCGACATCAAGCCATTTCCCAGCCCCTGTGGCTCTTGGTGACCACCGTTCGGCTCTCTGTTCCTCTCAGTTCATTCGACTTTTTCAGATTCCATACATAATGATATTATACAGTGTGTCTTTCTCTGACTTATTTCACTCGTTCTATTGCCCTCCAGGCCCATAATGCTGTCCCAAATGGCAGGATTTCCCTCTGCCTCATGGCTGAATGGTATTCCAGTATAGATAATACAAATGCTATATCTTCTTTTCGACTCATCTGCAGAAGGACGCTTAGGTTGTTTTCACACATTAGCTGTTACGGATAATGCTGCCATGAACATGGGAATGCTGACAGCTTTTCACTCTTCTATTTTCATTTCTCTTGGTTATATAGTCTGTAGTGGAAATGCTGGAACATGTGGCAGTTCTGTTTTTAATTTTTTGAGGAAACTCCATGTTCTTTTCCAATATGTACCAATTTGCATTCCCTCCAATGGTGCACAAGAGTTCAATATCACAATAGGCTTCTTCAACAGAAGCTGAAGCTTATTGTTTTGGTGGCGTTAAAGTGGTTTTGTTCTATTTTATCCAGAATTTCATGCGTTTGCAGTGGGAGGAGAATCTGTGTTAAAAGTCGTGAACTCTGTAGGTTAAACTCTATATATGGATTTTATTAAGTATGACAGGCATGGGGCTTACCAGATTCATAGAGGCTTCATGGGAAATGGCCCTCTGAGGGGTAAGGGCCAAGGCTGCTCCTAATGTAAGGCTGATCATAATTTGGATCATGGATACAAGGCTATAGGACACTCATCCTATGTGTTGTTGATGGCAATATGCTCAGTTCCAATACAGACAAAGTTGATCACAAGCTTTGGCTCCCTGAAACTAAACTGGGAAATACGGTGTTTGCAATGCTGTGCACAGAGAGAGGCAATGAGGCAGGAGGGACAATGTAGGCCATGCAGAAAGTTAAAGCCAAAAGCAAACTGAAGCACAAAGTCGGCAAAAGACGTAGGCTGAGAAAAGAGGTACCAAGCCGCGGGTGCTATAGCCAGTTAACTGAGGGAAGGAGTAAGACTCTCTATATTGATAAGCACAGCAGAACAAGAAGCTGAGATTCTCTCATTGGTGGACTACTCTGTTGAGGTTTCACAGTCTCTGGTCATGAAGATTCCTGTGGCTATCTTGAATTCACACTGACCTTCACGCTATCTCTCAGTCCTGTGTTTACTCTTGGATAGGCCTGGGATTCCACTATGCTCTTCATTGCTTGAGTTAGCATATGTGAGTCTATTTCTTGCAACCAGAGAAACCACAAAAATGCAGAAAATAACTATCAGAAACAGAATTTTGGAAGCAGGAAATCACCAAGATAATGGAGACTTTGCAATTAGTTAAGACATCATGATTGCAAAGCACTGAGAACATTCTACCTATTCCAAATACGTGTTTCCTTGGTAGCCATACCTGTGGCCAAAGACAATGAGGCAATGGGCAACAGCTAACTTTAAGGGTGTAAAGAATGAAACAATGCAGAGGTGAATGCTTTTAGTTTATAGAAGTAGGAAAGTCCAAAATGCCCTCCTCAAAGCAGCTAAAGAAGTCAGAGGAAGTCTTTCATCTGACAGCTGAGAGCGTCCATTGCCAGCCAGTTGCCTCAGAAGAAATCATAGAACACTGCTGAATCTTTTTTTGGTCAAGGCAAATCCTGTTTGACAGGAATGAGAACATTGGTGGAAAGTGGAAGGCATTCATTTTTCCTGAGCTCCTCTTTTTGACAAATTGTCATAATTTGTCATAAATATGTGGCAAACCTGAAACCATCACCTTCTCTGCTGGTTAAACCATTAGGACCAGGAAGAAGTCTCATAAAAACAAGGTCTCAAGACCATAGTAGGGATGTGAGACAATCTCAAATGCTAGATGTTGAGTAATCAAAGCTTAGAGGGTGAGCTCTAAGCTTTGATTTTGGTTCCACAGAATCAGGGTATCTCAATATGGTACTATTGACATTTTGAGCTGGATAATATTTGTTGTTGGGGGCTGTTCTGTGGATGGTAGGGTGTTTAGCAGTATCCCTAGCCTCTGCCCACTAGATGCCAGTAGCAACTCCTAGCTGAGATATAATACATAACTGTTGGTTGAAGACACTGGATTTGGGGGTAGTTTTATATGTAGCATTTTTCTGGCACTAGCTAAATCACACAGGCATTATATATATATTTTTTTTCTTCAAGTCAGAGAAGCACAATCTTTATTTATTTTCTACTGCTAACATCTTAAAATCTAACACAGGTAAACTAATTAATTAGAATGCTTGCAAGAAAAACTTGCAAATGCATCCAATTTCTTTTATAACCTAGTGAGTGTTTCTATTTATTAGTGTGTGATATACAGATAAAGGACACTTAGCAGAATGCTGACTCTCGGAGACCCACCACTGTCATCAGTTTCTTAAATTGTTTCCTTTCTTTTGTAACATCTATGATGCAAAGTATTTTAAAGGAGAGAATAAACTATACACATAAAAATAAACCATTCATTTATAGTTTTTCCCTTAGAAATTAAAGCTAGTATCCTCATATTCATTCCAATAACTGATGTCAACTCCTCCATCACAGAATGATTTGTTGTGACCTCAGTTGGGATGTTAATAAATTTATGATGTCAACTATAAAAAATATTAGAAAACAATTCAGCTTTTCTTTCTTTTCATTTCAGTATTTACATATTTCCATTAATTTAAAAATGGTAAACTGTTAATATTATCTGAATAATCTTGATGATTTTTGGTATTAATGGATATTAACTACGAGTCATTTGAAAAATTATAGGGGGGTGTCTATCATGACCAATATATTGTGATAGGTGATTGAGAGAGAGCAGCACTCCAGACACGAACATTCTCACCTTCATGAAGTTTCACATTTTACGATGGAGCTGGAGAAAGAAGGAGAGACAATAAGTAGCCCATTGCCCAATCAGCTCTTTAATTACAATTGAACAACTGCATTACAGGAGAAGTAGAGAGTGCTATGAGAGCAAAACCAGGGAAAGTGTCCCTGAAGAAATGATGTTTATACTGACAGCTGAAGGCTGTGATCTTATCTAAACAAAGATTATGTGGAGAGAGTAGAGAATGAAGAAGAAAATTCTTGGCAGCAGAGACAGCACATGCCAAGGGAAAAAGAAGCACAGTACAGTACATTGGAGGAATGGAAAAGAGGTCTGCAGAAAAAAAAGAAATAGATATGGCTGTATAGCGAGGGAGTACATGAGGCTGCAGACATGAGCTACTCCTGGAGTTCAGGCTAGAGATGGCAATGGTTTGGACTAGTGTGGGGGTGATGTTGAAGTACACAGATTTGAGTTTAGGATTAACAGAGCCAGATGAGAGATTGGTGGTATTGGGTGCGCAGAGAAAATTATCACTGATGATCCCCCAGTTTCTATTTGGTCCACAAGGTGGGTGGCTTTGGCATTTACTAACATAGAGGAAAAAAAATTTAACCTCAGTCACATCTAGAGAAAAATACCCATGTTCCGTTTTGAACACACTGGTTTTAATTGTTTATGAGGCATCGAAGAACTGATCACCAGTACGCAATCAAATACCTGGGATCAGGGCCCACTGACCAAATCCGGTCCACCATCTGATCTGAGGTAAGATTTTATTGGGGCACAGCCACACCTGTTTGTTACCGTGTTATCTAATGGCTGCTTCCAAGGGACAAGAGCAGAGTTGAATAGTTGTGATAGAGACAGTTTGGCCCTCGGAGCCTAAAATATTTGCTGTCTGGCCCTTTACAGAGAAACTTTGCTGGTCTACAGGTTGAAGTAGGGTTCCTGGAGTAATAAGCATTAAATTGTAATTAAAGTTATGGAAATGAATGACATCATCTAGAGAAAGTCACAGGATGCAAAAAGATGTCTAGGATAGAACTGTGTGGAACTACGATTTAAAGAAGTGGGAGTATAAAAATACTTAAAATAAGCTGGGAAGAAGACTGGGAAGGAAGGGCTAGAAAAGCGAAAGAAAACCAGTGCCCGCTGTTATTTAGTTAAAAGGCAGAGTAAGGCAAAGAGTGACAAAAGCCAGTTGTTAACTGACATGGGAGTTATCACTGACCTTAGAAAAAGGGGGTAGCATGGGGATGGAAATCATATTGAGCTTAGTTAGTGGTTAAGGGAAGGGAGCTAGAGTACTTGAGGGGGAAATGTGGATGAGGGAGGGTTTTGAAAACAAGTGCAGAAATGAATAGCTTTAATCCTGAAAAGAAGAATCTAGTTGAAAGGGGGAAGTTGAAAAAGAGGAAACAGAAGGGAGCATTCATTGTGTGCTTCCCTAGTAATGTTGACAGAGATGGGATCCAGCCTGTGAACTGAGGAAGGATGTTAGGGATGACTCAGAAGGGCAAGGATGGGTGTAGTGAGTATGTAGGTCTGCAGTTTCACAGGAACTGAGAGGCAACATGTCATCTCCTAAGAGTGCAGTGACAAGGTGGAGGGTGAGGTAGAGGTTGGAAGGAAGAGACAAATTACTGAAGATTTAAAACGGAATTTTGATGTTAGGCAATTTCCACTATAATTGCAGCATTAAGTGCAGTTTGAAAAGCCGCAAACCCTCTTTCCCAGTACTTGTCAGGGAACAAAAAAATTCATCTTGTATAGCCCAACAGTGTTCTGTAAAGAAGAAAAACATGCTCATCGTTATGCAAAGGAATCAATTAACTGAATTAAAACCTTGACTTTGGCTCTATAGAATGTCTAAATGTCTGCTCAGAGTCTGTGATTACACAATCTAGAGCCCTTGAAAAGCACTCTGAAAAAATGAAAGAAAGAATATTGTTGAATGGTTGTGCATCCTGTAGCAAAGACTGGTCAAGTTCAGGAATAGAAGTATTTTACTTCTTTTTCTGATTTTATTAAGTTTTTAATCAGTCATTTCCAACTAGAGATTTGATGAAGCAGTAAAACAGATTGCAATCAGTTCTCATATATTTACCTGAGTATTAAAGGTGTTCTTTTATAATTTTGACTTGATATCCCTGATTAAACTTCAGCCTGCATAAGAAAATATCATTAAACACAATTCCCACAATGTCAAAGTGTCTTTCTGGAAGTACTGTATCCATGGTTTCTTCATCAGGAGTCCCAAGGATTGTCCTTCCTGCCACGCATGAAAAATATAAATCCTTAAACAAACTTACTGCCAAAACCAAGTTGCAATTTAGGTTTTCATAAAATTATTGTGCCTAAGTAGGTGCTTCTAAGTTAAGGGCTGAAAGTCTTTTCTATTGTCTTAAGTTCAATGTAAACATGTAAAAAGATGTGAATGATGTACTGTTTTTAACAACTAAACCGCAGAATTTTTTTAGCATGCTTTCTTTTGAGTAAAGAAACAATGAATTTGTGTGCCTTTATACACATATACAAACATTAATATTTATGTGTGCGACCATGTGTATGAGTGTGTACCTGTTATCCTAAAAAGATACAAACACATTTAAATGGGAGGTGTGGTGAGGGAGGAAGCAGCGGTGAGGACGAAAACAAAGGCTCTCGTAGTTTTGCTTCATACAAGTTTGTACTGCTTTTTTTTGGGTGGCTACTGACTTGGTGAGTAAAGTAATTAATAATTAAAAAAGAAAAATACTTAAAATAATTAACAGAAATACTTAAGAATTGGGTGGAGTTTTTTTCTGCCAAGACTATAAACTACTTTGTATCACATGAAAATAATATGCCAGCAAAAATAAGCTCTATGCAAAGAATTGAGTACAAAAGTCAGAAGTAAATGGCCCTAAAGGATATTATGCTAATAAATATGGCAGATAGAGAAAGCTAAATACCATATGATTTCACTTATATGTGGAATCTAAACAACATATACATATAAACTCATAAATATAGAGAACAAATTGATGGTTACAGATGGGATGGGGTAGGGAGGGTGGGAGAAAAGGAAGAAAGGATTAAGATGCACAAATCACTGTTGGAAAGACAATCATGTGAATGCAGAGTACAACAGAGAGAATCTAGTCAATAATATTGTAATAACTAGGTACAGCATCACATGGGTGCTAGGGTTATTGGGATGATCATTTTGTAAGTTATATGAATGTCTAGTCTCAATGTTGTACACCCAAAACTCATATAATATTGTATGTCAACTGTAATTTTTTAAAAACCTTTAAACAGAAAAATATTAAATGGGAGTTTGGGAGTGTGAAATCAGAAGCAAAGTTACACTCTACCTGAAGATTCTTTGGAGTCAATACACTCTAAGAATTAAGCCCTCAACATACATAATAGATGACTTTACAATCTGCAGAAGTAATCCAACCAGTAGGTGGTGAATAAATCTGTTACTAACAGAAGTTTTGGAAATCTCTGAAGTCCAATTTACAAGCTCTTTTTTTGAATACTTGTGGCAGACCCTTCTGCATGGCGTGGGCCTAACTCCCACTCGGAGAGGCACAGGACCCACACCCACGGATAGGTTCTCTTGAGGGTAATCAGATTTGCAATGTACCTAGGCTGTTTTAGGACTTGCTCTTTGCTAAAATCCTCTCACCCAGCAAGTGCTAAACCTTGGGCCCAGTGTAACCGGCTCAACCATTTTTGCCTTTTCATTTCTTAATATCCTTCTGTGATGTGATGAGGGGCATTGGCTCCTTTTGTGGTAACTGGGGCTTGGTAAGGAAGAACCATCTTGTAACGTGGGAGAAATAGAATAAAGGCCTGTGATGGTGGAGGCCGCGGCTTTTGCTCCCCTTGAGAGAAAAGCCACGCTGTCGTCCTATTTCCTCCACCGGACTCGGTAGTCCGTGCATGTGTTTTATTTCATCCATAATGATGCGGACACTGCTGGCTGGTGTCTGCATCAAATACTTTCTTATATTTTCATGTATTTTGTGCTCTAAATTTTTTTATGAATTTTAACACTGTTTAAATCTTGTTCCAGGTGATATCTACATGAAGAAGAAAAAGGCATTACTCTTTACAGTGTGGCCATATCTTTCGAAACCACTCATCTTTCTAAACATAGAGAAAAATGGGAAATTTTTAGAGGACAATGCTGATTTCACTGATTTTCTCTAGAGGGATACAAACACTGTCACGGCCAGAACATGAACACTTGTGCCAAACGGCATGTTAGCCAACACGCACTGAGATGGCGCGAGAGGAGCTGCGATGCGGACAGGCCGGCGTGGTAGCTGGACTGGGGTGTTTGCATAAGAGGAGGACAGACTCAAATGATCTAGAATAGGGGTCTTTTTTCCTGCTCCCACCTTACTTAGGAGTGCACATCACAAGACTAATGACTCACAATGGCAGGCATTTCAAGGATGAGAGGAGTGAAGGGTATGTCCAGTTTTTAAAAAACCCAATTAAATCTCTTCCACCTCTCACCCCCCTACTCTTACCTGTAGTTCCTCACCAACCCCTGCCATATAAAACATACAATAATTTGTAATTATCAGGACAATATAATAATTTTAACGATGTCAATTAAGATGCTTGGCATTGGCTATATACTTTATGCCTTAATTACCTTACGCAAAGTGAAAGGTAAAAATTTCACTTACTGTCAGGAAAATAAGAGTGAGGATGTTGAAGTGCCTTTGAGTCACTGGGCTGTCTCCTTTTGTCCAGGAGAATGGCTGAGAATTCTTCAAGGACTCTTCTTTTGAAACTGATTTCATTCAATTTGGCTTCCAAAAACAGGCCATAACCTCTGTATAAAAAGCCTGCCACACATTCTTTGCTTGATAATTTTTTTACTTTTTTTCCATACCTTTTTTCTCTAGTTACTATGCAGGGAGTGTGGAGTTAAGGATGGTTGGCTAAGTGTGTCACACAATATTTGTTTCTTGCTTTACCATTCTGGAATATTCAAAAAATGATCAGATTCAAAAGGGGGGAAAAAGCTGCAGTCCTGGAGTCTGTATTATCTTTTATGATTGAAAATTCAAGAGACAGCCCATAATGGAGCAGATTAAAAAAGAAAGGAAGTTCAACAGAGAGAGGGAAAGTGAGGATCAATCATCTCTGAAATCAGAAAAATCAAGAGCTTCATCTAAGACTTAACTGCACTTCCGTTAAATGACACTTGTACTGACTGATTCCTCTGGGCTAGAAAGTCTGCTAAGGGTTTAAAATGAATTCTCATCTAATACGCCGAGCAAACCTCTGAAGCTAGTGCAATATTTACACCCATTTTTACAGATTTGAAAAGTGAGGTTCAAAGGTCAAGTTATTTGCAGGTGCTCAACTGAAAACAGGAGAATTTGAGAATCCGGAAAATATGAGTATCTAACATGGGAATCCAGAAAAATGTCTGGACTCCAAGCCCCCTCCCTCACTCTTAAACACCACTATGAAAATTATTCTAATCAAAACAATATCTAATACCCAGTTTAATATTTCAATAGTTTAGACTAGACACGCAGAACTTTATAAATTGGATATTGTCAGAATTGTAGATAGCCCCTGCTTATCAATCCAGAAAGTCTTATTATGTTGTTTTTACTGTATTACTGTAACACAGTTCTTGGTATGACTATACAAATTAATAACCATTCATGAAAGTAAAAGTCAGAAAAAGGGTGAAGCGTTCTGAGACTGTTTAACTGATCCGTTTTCAGCACGACTATGGACATAAGCATTTCCTCTGACTTTAACTGCACTCCCTCCTCTGCTGTTTGGTCATATTTCTCTTCCCTTCCTGCCAGTCATTACTGGAGGTAAAAGTCCATCAACTGGAAAACACCAAATATTTAACCTGTTCTAAATCCAGATATCAATGATACTATTTATTTTAATAGGTGGGGGGAAACAACTGAAATTGTATAATACACACGTGTACTTTCTTAGTAACAAAATTTTAAAAATAATTTGTTTATGTTCATAGTTCATAGATAGTTGAACCTCCAGTACGGTACATGGAAGCAGTTACAGGGGTAGGAGTCTGAGACCTACATTTCAAACCTGTCGCTATGTGGCTGTAGGCCTTGGACAGGTGACATAAAATCCTTAGGCCTCTGCTGCACATTTGCTACAGGGCCTGAACTTCTCTGTTCCAAGCACCTCTGTACGTTGACAACTGTGCGGCTCTGCTGCAGGGTCACAGGGCCCAAATCCTCCAAACTTGGATTTAGGGGTGCCCATGCAATATAATCCTAACCCGACCCTCCTCATCACACTTTTTACAGCTCTCTTAATGCTTCCTTACTGTCCTGGGGTCCTTAACCCTATTCCGTCACTTTCGCTCTCAGCGGATAAATTTGCTGCTCCACTGAAAAATCAGAGACCATTTGGCACATCTGTAGTTCAGCGATTTTCAACCTTTTCCATCTCATGGCACGCATAAAGTAATTACTAAAATTCTGTGGCACACCAGATGGTTATATTGGGCTGAGCGTTGTCATTTTTTTAAATTGACAATCTAAGGGAAAAGAGGTTGGGGAAAATAAGTACTCTGACTAAATAGTCAGGTACTGCATGTTTGAAAAATTCTTGAGGCACACCGACTGAAAATTGCTGCTTTAGTTCATGCTAACGTCACAGAGGAAACTGGGCCAGTCCTTTCCAAACTTAACCCCACTGTACAATCTCTCAGTGTGGTCTCATAATCAGCTCTAAAATCTGGCTCTTTATTTGATTGTTAAAATAACAATTAATAGAATCTCCCTCTTTATTTGATTGTTAACTTCTACTCTACCTTTTCTCGTTCCCCCTTTTTTTCAGACACACCTAGTAATTAAATTTGGGAAAAATTTTGTTACTGATACCTGCCACCTTTGTTAAGCTACCTTATCATATTAACTGCCTTATACACTAGCTCATCTTCTCACAGTTACTGCCTGGATCTCCATGGTATGAGTTTCTCAGGGCTTCTGTAACAATAAGGTACCACAAACAGGATGCATTACAACAGAAATGGATCCTCTCACAGTTCCAAAAGCTGGAAGTCCAAAATCAAGGTGTGGGCAGGGCCGTGCTCTCTCCCTAGCTCCTGATGGTTACCAGGGGTCCTTCATGTTCCTCCTCCACCCCTGCCACTACACGGTCGACTCATCCCTGCATCTGTCTTCACAGGGCATTCCCCCTGCGTGTGTCTGTCTCTGCTCTTCTTCTTACAAGGACACCTGTAATTTATAAAGGTGCTTTTCCAAATAAAGTCACACTACAGGTACCAGGGTTGGGACTTCTAATGTATCTTTTTGAGGGACACAATTTAATCCATAACAACCACAAATATGGTCCATCATCCACAGTTCAATTACATCTAATGGTTATTCTAGTTTTCCTTACACTTGCATCCAATCCAAGGACATTAAGCTGTCAAAGCTTGCCAGGGACTCTGACGTCTTGACATCAACATCTTCAGTAGCTTTTTCTAATTTTCTAACCTCTCTGCAGCATTTAGACTTACTGCTAGGAACTCTATGATACAATTTACTGTTTTCTCCTGACTTCTCTTTTAAAAAGCCTCAATGTACGTCCCTTGACACTTTCTATATCAAACTTTAACCTTTCTTTAATAAATATATTCTCAGCTTCACCCCAGATCTATTCATATCCATAACCTCTATTAGAGCTACTAAATCCATCTATTCAATTTCAACATGTCTCATCTCAAGTTCACAATTTATCTTCCTAATACTTAGTTCACTTGATCTTCTCTTTTCTCTCAGTAGACACTGGTTCAAAATTTTAATGGTGATTGTTGTTATTACTGTTATTATGTAATATCTCTACTTCACAATCAAAATTAATTTAAATAGCAAGCTCTATTGCCTCTTTAGGGCTTGTGTATATGTCCAGAAAGGACATTAGTTTTATTTGTCCTGTTGGACTAGTCCTTTTCCTGAACTGCAGGCCATTATAAAGTAACCAGTTCTTGTCTCACATTCATCTTCTATGGTGACACTGAAAGGCTAGCTTCTTGAATTGTCTTCTGGTGTGGGTGGATCTATTTTAAAGTCTTCAATTAAGTGTTTTGCATCCCAGATTTATAGTTTGGATAAAGAAAAACAGTCCAGATATCCTTCAAGAAGTAATTGCATTTTTAAATATTCATTTTCTTCCCCTCTTGTTCCCTAGCATGGATCATACAATTTGTGTTACAAACAGCTTTAGCTTTAATGATCGAATCTATTATTTTACCTTCACTTAATTAATTTTTACTTTTATTATGAGCTCTTCTATTATGAAATATCTAAAGAATATAGAACAGAGAAATAAACAAATTTCATATGCGACCTCCTCAAACTAAAAAAAAAAAAGCTAACACACATTTGCTTCAGTAAGGAAAAAAATTACAAGCATATTTAAAATGCCCTTTGTAAGCCCTCCCTCGATCTTATACCTACTCCTCCATCTCAGATCATCTCATTCTACTCACTTTTACTTTACTGTTTATATATGAATTCCTAAACAGAATATAGCTTTTTGTTTTTGTTATAAAAACGGCATGATACTTTATACAAGGCCTGTCAAGAAAGTATCCAGCCATGTGATATGAAAAAGAGAGATTTTTATTGAAGATACAAGGTACCAGAAACCTTGCACACAGGACAAGGACACCTCAGACCCCTTCAAAGTAGGCACCTTGGGACCTCACACAGTTCTCCCAGTCACCATCAGCTGCCCCATCATATTTTCCTGAATCTCATCAATAATCTGAAATTTCTTCCCTTTCTTTTCTTTTCTTTTCTTTTCTTTTCTTTTCTTTTCTTTTCTTTTCTTTTCTTTTCTTTTCTCTTTTCTTTTCTTTTCTTTTCTTTTTTCTCTTTTCTTTTCCTTTCCTTTTCTTTTCCCTTTCTCATTCTTTCTTTCTTTCTTTCTTTCTTTCTTTCTTTCTTTCTTTCTTTCTTTCTTTCTTTTTAGAGGAAGAAAATTTAACTAAAATGATGGTTTTTAATGGGAACCAAAGATATGGTAACAATTACATAGTCCAACACAAAAAACTGTGGGTGATCAGGAGTTGGAAGGTTACAAAATAATGAGGGTAACACTGGGTGTATAGAAGAAAAGCTGTTCCAGAACCTCAGCTGGCAGGCTAATATGGCCTCTCCCTATGATCCTGTCTGTGGTCACCCCTGGAGTCCATCTTTCCAGGGCCAAAGCCACCTCTGTCCCCACCACCCTGGCCCCCTTGGAAGCCCCATGGTCCCTGCCTCGGCCTTAATAGCCACCCCTATCATAGCCTCCTCTGCCACCGCGACAATCATCTCCACAGCTACTCCCCATATGAGAGCCTCCTGGTCCCCCTCCTGGGCCATCTGGCTTAGGGGCCTTCCACTGGTGGCATTCATACCTCCAAGAGAAGTTCATGTTCTCACATGTGGGATTAGGACACTTCCAGTCCCCAGCTCGCTGCTGTCCTCCA
>PVKU01016015.1:0-16166 GCA_004027475.1 Anoura caudifer | reverse complement strand
AAGCTTTTTGGTTACTGTTTCAATTCATCAGGTGTTATTGATCTGGTGTTATTGGTCTATTTAGGCTTTCTCCTCCTTCTTCATTGAATTTTGGAAGATTATGTTTTTCTAGAAATTTGTCCATTTCACCCAGGTTTTCAAACTTCTTGGCATGTAGTTCTTTGTAGTAATTTCTTACAGTCCTTTGTATTTCTGTGGTATCAGTTGTAATCTCTCCTCTTTCATTTCTGATTGTGTTTATTTGGGTCCTCTCTCTTTTTTTCCTTGATGAGCCTGCTTAAAGGCTTGTTGACTTTGTTTATCTTTTCAAAGAACCAGCTCCTGGATTTATTGATCCTTAGAATTGTGCTTTTAGTTTCTATGTTATATAATTCTCCTCTGATCTTGGTTATTTCCTTCCTTCTACTTGCCCTGGGCTCTTTGTAGTTGTTCCTCAGGTTCTTGTAGGTGTAGAGTTAGGTTGTTTATTTGAAATGTTTCTGTCTTTTTTAGGTAGGCCTGTATACCTATGTACTTCCCTCTCAGGACTGCCTTCGCTGTGTCCCGTAAGTTTTGGATTGTTTTGAGTTCCTTTTCATTTGTTTCCAGAAACTTTTTGATTTCTTCCCTAATCTCATTTTTGACCCATTTCTTTTTTAATAGCATGCTATTCAATCTCCATGAGTTTGAGGGGTTTTGGGTTTTTTTCCTTGAAGTTGGTTTCTAGTTTCAGTCCCTTGTGGTCAGAGAAAATGCTTGATATGGTTTCAATTTTCTTCAATTTGTTGAGACTTGTTTTGTGTCCTATCATGTGGTCTGTCATTGAAAATGTCCCATGTGCATTTGAAAAGAATGTGTATTTTACTGCTTTGAGCTGTATATATATGAGTTAAGTCCATTTCATCTAGGGCATTGTTCAATACCACAATATCTTTGTTGATGTTTTGTTTGGAAGATCTGTCCATTTTTGACAGTGGGGTATTAAAATCCCCTACTAAATTGTGTTGCTGTCAATATCTTCTTGAAGTCCTCCAAGGTTTTTGTTATGTATTTGGGTGCTCCTTTGTTGGGTGCATATATATTTACAATGTTGATGTCTTCTTGATGGATTCTTCCCTTGAGTATTATGAAGTGACCTCTGGGTCTCTTTTTATGGCTCTTTTTTTGAAGTCTATTTTATCCAATGTGAGTATTGCTACCCCAGTTTTTTTTTCCTGTCTATTTGCTTGAATTATTTGTTTCCAGCCCTTCACTTTCAGTCTGTGTAGGTCTTTTGTCCTGAGGTGGGTCTCCTGTAGGCAGCATATGTGTGGGTCATGTTTTCTTATCCATTCAGCTATTTTGTGTCTTTTGATTGGAGCTTTTAATCTATGTACATTTAAGGTTATTATTGATAGATACTTATTCATTGCCTTTTTCTAGTACCTGTGTTCCTCTCTTCGTTTTTCTTCCTGTTCTTAAAGTAAACCCTTTTGGCATCTCTGGCAGAGCTGGTTTGGAGGAGGTATATTCTTTGAGGCTTCTTTTGTCCATGAAGCTCCTTATTTGGCCTTTCATTTTAATTGAGAGCCTAGCTGGATAAAGTAGTCTTGATTGCAAGCCTCTGTTTCTCATTACTTGGAGTATTTCTTGCCATTCCGTTCTGGCTTGGAGCCTTTGCATTGAGAAGTCACCTGCTAGTCTTATTGGGGCTCCCCTGTATGTTACTTCCTGTTTTTTCCTTGCTGCCTTTAGATCCTCTAAAGATCTTGGATCCTCTCTTTGTCTTGGAATTTTGCCATTTTAATTATGGTGTTTCTTGAAGTGGGTCTCTTTGTGTTCCTCTTGATTGGGACTTTGTGTTTCCTGGATTTGTGTGACCTTTTTCTCTCATCAAACTAGGGAAGGTTTCCATTATTACTTTTTCAAACAGGTTTTCTATCCCTTGCTCTTCTTCTCCTTCTGGTATCCCTCTTACATGGATATTATTACATTTCCTGTTGTGCTTCATTTCCCTGAACCCCTCTTCATTCTTTCTGAGCCTCTTTTCCTTTTCTTGCTCATTCTGGATGGGGTTTTTTTTTTCTACCTTGTCCTCCAGCTCACTGATTCGATCCTCTGCTTCATTTAGTCTGCTTTTGATTCTTTCTACTTTGTTCTTCAGTTCAGAAATTGTATTCTTCATTTCCTCTTGGCCCTTGTTGATAGTGTCTCTTTCCTTTTCCATGTTCATATACTTTGCAGTGAGTTCACTGTAGTTTCCCTGTAGTGTTTGGTAATTCATTGTGAGCTCATTGAGCTTCCTGATAACCTTTGCTTTGAACTCAGTATCTAATAGTTGACTTGCCTCTGTTTTATTCAGCATTCTTTCTGAGGCTTCCTCCTTTCCTTTCATTTGGGGATTGTTTCTTTGTCTTCCCATTGTTTGTGAGACTCTTCTTGTTAGCTGCTGCTTTTTAAATTGATATGTTCTGACTCCCTGGGTTTATGGTGTGAATTTCTATGGTAGAAACCTGTGGGATTCAGTGGTGCAGTCTCCTTGATCTCCTGAGCTCACTGGTCTTGGGTTGTCATTTATTATGGCTCTCTGAATGTCTTTGTGTTTTGATTGTTGTTGGGTCTTTCTTTGGTGTAGGTCCTTCTCTCTAGGTGTTTAACTCAGGGTCACTCCATCTACCATGTCTTGTATTCTGTTGTGCAGCTGTGGGCTGGTTGTATTAAAGCTGGTTCTTCCGTGTGTACAAGGTTTCGAGGCTTCTCTCTTGCTCTTGTTCAGTTGTTCATTCCGAGTAATTTCTTTACCATTTATTTGTATTTCCAGATAGGTCCTAGGTTGAGTTAGTGTGGCTTATATTCCCTCCTTCACCTTCTTCTGTTGTTATCTGTTGGTGGTTCCTTTGTTGGTGGGTTTCCTCTTCCAGTAGGTATCCTGGTGTTCACAGCTTCCACCTGCTCATCTGATTTTTCAGTGTCCTCTACAATTTTTGGTCTCCAATCTTCATATATGCTGGGATACTGTTGGCTGTTCACTCTGTTCCTCAGAAGATCAGCTAGGTGTTTCACCTGTGTGCAGGGGGAAGTGGACTCCACTCCCACCTATCTTGCCACCATCTTCCAAAATCTCATGTGCACATTAATAAATCTCAAAAATTACAATAAATGAATGAAATCGCAAAGGATATATGCAGTATGATGCTATTTATGTAAACTATAGCATAAAGCAGCCTGTATAGTTTATGGATACATATTTAGAAACATAAAAACATGCATGGGAATGGTACATCTACTTTAGGAGTATATACAGTGAATAGCCAGTGTTTTCCTGTGGGAAGAGAAGAAAGGAAATTGTAGCTTTAGTTTTATTTGTAACATATTTCTTTTAAATTTATTAAAAATTCAAAAACCATACCCTCAGCCTCACTTTATATTATTGGTAAATTAAAAACCAAGAAATCACAGCAAGCTATATCTTGTGCAAACTTTGTAGAGAAGAAAATACCTACAAGTTCCACAAAGTAGAAATATTATAAATAATACTCAGATGACAATGCAATAAAAGTTATACATCATTAGAAAATTAAAAACAAAAAGGCCCAGACAACTGGAAATTTTATTTATTTATTCACTTTTTAATTTTTACTTTATTTTAAAACAGGGGACGGGAGGAGAAAGAGAAACGTAGATGTAAGGGAGAGACATCGATTGGTTGCATTTTGCCTTCTGTAAGTGCCCTGAAGCTGGCAGAGCACAGAGCCTGCAACCCAGGCATGTGCCCTGACCTAGAGTCAAACCAGTGACCTTTTGTATTAGAGGACAGCACCCAATGAACTGAGGGACAGCAGCCAGGACAGATAACTGGGATTTTCCAAACAAAAAATGAATGAAAATAAATAAACCAAATCCCAAGTCATATAGTATAAATAAAAGCAGAAATTCTGAAAACAATAGATAAAAATAAATGAAATCAAATCTAGTTTGTCAACATGATCAAAATTATTGATAAACTTTTAAACAGACACAAATTACCAATATCAGGAATGGAAAAGAATCTACAAATATTAGAAGAAAAAATATCAGAGGATATTGGAAACAACTTTTACCACTAAATGAACAATTTAGATGAAATGGATAAAATCCTAGAAAGAAATAAACTCCATAAACTCACTCAAGTAGAAATAGATTGTTTAAATAGCACTATATCTATTAAATATATTGGTTTTTATTTAAAAACCTTCCCACAAAGAAAACTCCAAGCCCAGATTGCTTCACTAATAAATTCTTCCAAACATTTAAGGAAGAAATAATACCCATTTTCTGTCATAATTTTAGAAAAAGTAGGACTACTTCCCAAAACATTCTGAGAGTCCAGCATTGCCTAGATTTCAAAACCTGACAACACATTACAAAAAAACTACAGTCTGATATTCCTCATGAATATAGATGCAGAAATTCTAAAAAATAATTTTAGCAAATTGCTTCTAACAGTATATAGAAAAGATAAAATGGCATGACCAAGTAGTGTTTACTCAAAGAATGCAAGATAAATTTTAAATATTAGAAAATCAGAGATCTCCAAAATGGCAGCCTAGGTAAACACATCTCACATCCTCCCACAACCACATCAAAATTACAACTAAACTATAGAATAACCATCACTCAGAACCATCAAATTGAGCTGAATGGAAGTCCTGCAACTATAAAATTAAAGAAGAAACCACTTCCATCCATACTGGTAGGAAGGGTAGAAACATGGAATGGGCTGGTCCCAAATGCACATATGGTAGATAAAAATAAGGAGAGATACCTCAGGAGTGAAGCATCCTAGCCCTGGGTTCCAGTGCCAAGAAGATAGGTCCCTATAACATCTGGCTGTAAAAACCTGGGGGGATTGCATGAGTAGAAAAAACTTCTGAATTCCCAAGCAGTTCCACTTAAAGGACCCATGCAAGGACTTTGACTCATTCCCTATGAACTCCAGTACCAGGGCAGCAGCTTGAAAGACACCAGTGGGATACAGGGAGGAACTAACGTGTCTGGTCTCAGGGTGAGAACTAGGGGACAGCTTTCTCCCAGGCCAAACTGCAGGTAGAGATCATTGTTCCTATTCTGAGGCCTCCCCCGACAGAACCACAGAGCAGTGGGCACCATATCTGAGACTCCATCAACCTGGCTCCCACTGTTTGCCCTGCACTGGTGATTCCCTGAGGTTCTGCCCCCACCTAATTTATGGACACATCCAAGCTGTTAACAGTGGCTTTTCCATACAAATGGCTTGTCTTGGCTCATGCTTCAGATCTTCCTAAATCCTACTAAACAAGCAGCTGCTGGACTTGGTGGGCACCAGAGCCCTGCCAAATAAGTCCTGCTCTAGAGTGGGCCCTGGCACAGCTAACCCTCTGTGTAGGGTGGAGGTTGGTGGGCAGTGCTCACAGCCACTCCTTGCAGTTGACAGTTCTGGCTAAATCCCTCCCATAGACTTGCCAACAGCAATCAGGGCTCAATAAGAGAAAAGTGAACAAAGCCCACACAGTAAGAGCACCTCAAGTACTGAGCTTGGGTAATACGGGAGGTTATGCCACTGGGCACCTACTATCTTAGGGCACATTACCAAGACAGGGAGCCATGGCACCTCTATGTAATACATAGAAGCAAACACAGGGACTGCTGCCAAAATGAGGACACAAAGAAACATGGCCCAAATGAAAGAACAGAACTCAAAAAAAAAAAGAGCTAAACACAGATAAGCTGTCAGATGTAGGATTCAAAACACTGGTTATAAGGATGCTAAAGGAAATTAGGACCTGAACAGCATAAAAAAAAATTCCAGTCAGAAATGAAGGATACAGTAATTCAAATAAAGAACAGTTTACGGGGAATCAACAGTAGTGTGGATGAAGCCAAGAATCAAATCATGATTTGGGACATAAGGAATCAAAAAATAATAAATCAGAACAACAAAAAGGAAAAAAACAACAACAACAAAAAAAAACAGGATAGTGTAAGGAACCGTTGGGAAAACTTCAAACATTCCAACAATTGCATCATGTGGGTGCAGGAAGGAGACGAGAAAGAGCAAGAAATTGGAAACCTATTTGAAAAAATAATGAAGGAAAACTTCCCTAATTTGGTGAAGGAAATAGACATGCAAGTCTAGGAAATACAGAGAGTCCCAAGCAAGGTAGATGCAAAGAGGTCTACACCAAGACACATCATAATTAAAATGCCAGACTTTAAAGATGAAGAGAGAATCTGTAAAGCAGCAAGAGAAAAGCAGTTAGTTACCTACAAGGGAGTCCCATAGGCTGTCAACTGATTTCTAAAAAGAAACTTTGCAGACTAAAAGGAATTGGTAGGAAATATTCAAAGTGATGCAAAGCGAGGACCCACAGCCAAGATTACTCTACCCAGCACAGCTATCATTTAGAATTGAAGAGCAGATAAAGAGCTTCCCATACAAAAAGCCAAAGGAGTTAGTTCATCACCACACCATTATTATATGAAGTGTTATGGGACTTACTAAAGAAAAAGAAGACCAAAACCATGAACAATCAAATGGCAATAAATTCCTATTTATCAACCATTGAATCTAAAAAATAAACTAAGCACACAAGCAGAACAAAAACAGAATCATAGATAGGGAGAAAGTTTTGATGGTTATTGGAGGGGAGTGGGTCTGGGAGAGTGGGTGAAAAGGTAAAAGGGACTATAAAGTACAAATTCATAGTTACAGAATAGTCATAGGGATACAAACAGTACAGGGGAGGGAGTAGTCATGACCCATGGGCATGAGCAATAGTGTGTGGTTTGCCTGAGGAAGTTGGGTGTGCTGAGTGGAGGGGGGCAAAAGGGGAAAAATTGAGACAACTGTAATAGTATAATCAAAATATAATTTAAAAAGATGAAAATCAGTCACTGTAACTCACATATTAAACAACAAAAGGAAAACTATACAGTCGCCTCCATAGTTTAGGAAGAACATTAGACAAAGTCAACATCTATTCTTGATTACAACTCTGCACGAACTAAGAACAGAAGAGAAGCTCCTCAAACTGACAGACAACATTCAAAAGAACTTACAGCTATCATCATACTTAATGAATTTTTTAAGACATAGTGCTTTCCCCCTAAGATAAAAAATATGTCAAGGATATCCACTCTCACCACTTGTTTTGAACATTATATTCTAGCCTTGGGGGTGTCCAACCTACAGCCCACAGGCTGCATGCAGCTCAGGATAGCTATGAATTTGGCCCAACACAAAATCATAAATTAACTTAAAACATTGAGATTTTTTTCATGATTATGTGTTGCAGTGTAAATGTGTAGCCCAAGACATCTCTTTTTCCATTGTGGCCCATAGACACCAAAAGGTTGGACACCCCTGTATCTAGCCAATAAAATAAGGCAAGAAAAAGAAATAAAAGTCATCCAGATTGTAAAGGAAGAATAAGTTTAGCAAGATTGAAGGACACAAAATTCAGTTGTATTTTTGTATATCAGACCACCATAAAATGAAATTTTGAAAACAATATTATTTACAGTGGCATAAAAAATTATTAAATACTTCCCTGGCCACTCTGCTCACTTTGTTGGAACATCATCCCATATACCAAAAGGTAACAGGTCAGTTCCCTGTTGGGGCACATACCCAAGTTACAGGTTCAATCCTTGGTCATGGTACATGCAAGAAGCAACCAATTGATATTTCTTTCTCTCTCACCCCACCACCATACCACCTCTCATTCCCTTTCTCTCTCAAAAGCAATGATAAAATATCCTTAGGTGATGATAAAAAAAATACAATAATCAAGTCTGATACTGGCATAAACACAGACAAGTAGATCATTGGAACATACTAGGGAACTCTTAAATAGACCAACGTATACGTGTGTGTGTGTGTATGGATAAATGTACAAAAGCAAGTGACTGAAGGATAGTCTTTTTTCTTTGTTTTAAATTATGTTTTTTAAATTATGCTATTTACAGTTTACTGACTTTTCCTTCTTTGCCCCTCCTACACCCAGCACCTCCACTCCCTCAGGTAATCCCCCCATCATTGTTCATGTCCATGGGTCATGTGTATAAGTTCTTTGGCTACCCTATTTCTTGTACTCAGCTTTACATCCCCATAGCTATTCTGTAACTACCTATTTCTACTTCTTAATTCCCTCACCTTTTCACCCATTTCCCCCACATACACCCCAGCCCAGCAACCATCAAATCTCTCTCCATATCCATGATTCTCTGTTCTTCTTGTTTGCTTAGTTTGTTTTTTAGGTTCAATTTTTTATAGATTTGTAATTTTTGCCATTTTATTGTTCATAGTTTTGATATTTTTCTTAAGTCCCGTAACACTTCATATAATGGTTTAGTGATGATGAACTCCTTTATTATTATCATCTGTCTGGGAAGCTCTTTGCCCTTAATTTTAAATGATACCTTTGCTGGGTAGAGCAGTCTAGATTAATGAAAATCCTGCTTTTCCCAACTTTGAATATTTCTTGCCAGCCCCTTCTAGCCTGCAGTTTCTTTTGAGAAATCAGCTGTCAGTCTTAGGAACCTCCCCTGTAGTTCACTAACTTCTTTTCTCTTGTTGCTTTTAAGATTCTCTCTTTATCCTTAACCTTTAGCATTTTAATTATGATATGTCTTGGAGTGGGCCTTTTAGCATTCATCTTGTTTGGAACTTTCTGTGCTTCCTGGAATTCATGTCTATTTCCCTCACCAAATTAGGGAAGTTTTCTTTCTTTATTTTTTCAAATAGATTTCCAATTTCTTGCTCTTCTTTTTCTGGCACCTCTACAAGGCGGATGTTGGACCTTTTGAAGTTGTCCCAGAGGCTGCTTATACTGTCAGCACTGTTTTGGATCCTTTTTTTCTACTTGTTCTGATTGGGGGTTTTTTGTTTGTTTGTTTGTTTGTATGTTTTTGTTTTTGTTTTTTTGCTTCCTTATATTCCAAATCATTAATTTGATTCTCAGCTTCATCCACTCTACTATGGTTTCCCTATAATTGTTCTTTATTTAAATTAGCATGTCTTTTGTTTCTGACTAGATCTTGTTTATGCTGCTGAGGTCCTCACTAAGTTCCTTGAGCATCTTTTATCACCAGTGGGTTTTGTTGGGTTTTTTTTTTTTTAAGGTTATTTTTATTCATTTTTAGAGAGGGGAAGGGAAGGAGTAAGAAAGGGAGGGAAACATCAATGTGTGGTTGCTTCTCATCCACTCCTTACTGAGGACCTGGCCTGCAACCAAGACATGTGCCCTAGACCAGAGGTCAAACTGGCAACCCTTTGATCCACAGGCTGGCTCTATCAACTGAGCCACACCAGCCAGGGCATAACCAGTGTTTTGAACTCTGCATCTGATAGATTGCTTATCTCCATTTTGTTTAGCTCAAAATTTCTAGGGTTTTTATCTGCTCTTTCATTTGGGCCATGTTTCTTTGCCATTTTGTATTTAAACTTCCTGTGTTTGTTCCTATGTATTAGGTAGAGCTGCTTTGACTCCTTGTATTAGTTGTGTGGCCTAATGTAGTAGGTGTCCTTTGGGTCCAGTGGCACAGCCTCCCCTATCACCCAAGCTGGGTCTCAAGGTACACCCTTTGTGTGGTCTGAATACACCATTCTCTTGTAGTTGAGCCTTGGCTGCTGTTGGCAGATCAGTGAGAGGAATTTACCCAGGCCAGTTAGCTACAAGGTTTGCTCTGACCACTGGCCACCAACCTGTGCCCTCTGTAGAGAATCAGCTGCACAGGAGCAGGGTGATGGCCTGCAGTTGTCCAACATGGCCTGCAGTTGTCCATTGGGTGTGCTGGCCCTAGGGTTTCCCGGATGGTGCAGGCCGAGGTCAGCTCCCATCTACATTTTGCCTGGAGCCACCCTTCCTGAACTGTAAAGCAATCTGAGAAGGCTACTACTTGTGCTGGGCTTGGAGATTCCCAGGTAAAGCCAACCTGTGAATCTAGGCTGGCTGCTGCTAGTGCTGGGCTTGGGTTCACCTAGGCTCACCAGGTGTTGCTTGTTTGAGAGGATTTAGTAAGCTGTGAAGCATGAGCCCAGACTAGCCATTCATACGGAAATGTCGGTTGAGTGGGTCCGTACATTAGGTGGGACAGAGTCTCTGGGAATCCCCAGGGAGGGTCTGACATGTTAACCAGGTTGATAGAATCTCAGATATGTCATCAGCTTACCAGTTGTGTTGGGGGAGGGTTTAGAAAAGAGACAATGGCCTCTGCTTACCAGACACTTCAGTCTCTCCCTGTATACCACTGGTGCCTTTCAAGCTGCTAGCCCAATGCTGGAGTAGAGAGGAAGTGAGTCTGAGCAGGTGAGTCTGTGTATGGATTAAGAGGTACTGCTGGGGTCTCCAGCAATTCTTCCACCAACTCAATCCCTGCTGGGTTTTGCAGCCAGAAGTTATGGGGGCTTCTCTTCCTGTCACTGGAACCCTGGGTTGGGAGGGGTGGGGATGGTGTGGGGCTGGGACTTCTCATTCCTGAGATACCACTCTAAAATTTTTATCCACCACACATGGGTAGGGACCAGCCCTTTCCTTGCCCGTGCTTCTCATACCAGTCTGGATGGATGTGGTTTCTTTAATTCTGTAATTAAACTCATTCAACTCAGTTTCTGATAGTTCTGAGTAATGGTTGTTCTACATTTTTAGTCGTGATTTTGTTGTGTTGTGTGAAGAGGTGAGCCATGTCTGCCTATGCCACCATCTTGACCAGAATTCCAGGAAGTGATAGTCTTTTAACATAAGGTGCTAGAATGATTGACTAACCATACTTCATACCATATAAAGAATTAACTCAAAATAGGTAAAAAAATGACAAGCCTAAAACTATAAGCCTTTTAGAAGAAAACATGGGGAAAAAATCTTCATGACTTTGGGTTTGGCAAAGATTTCTAAGATAATATACCAGAAACACAATCCATAAAAGAAAAAGAATGATGAATTAGACTTCATCCAAAATAAAACTTCTCCTCTTAAAAAAACACTATGTACTAGAAAATATTTTCAAGTCATGTATCTCATAACAAATCATGTATCTCATAACACATACACCTGGGTATACATCCAGAATGTGTAAAGAACTCTTACAACACAATAATAAAGACTAATAACACAATTTAAAAATAGGCAAACGCCCTGACTAGTGTGGCTCACTGGATTGAGCATTTTCTCCCAAATCAGTTCCGTTTCCAGTTAAGGCTCATGCCTGAGTTCTGGGTCAGGTCCTGGCTGGGGGCATGCAAGAGGCAACCGATTAATTTTTCTCTCCCTCTCTTTCTCCCATCCTTCCCCTCTCTCTAAATATAAAAAAAAATCTTTTTTAAAAATAAATAAAAATGAGCAAAGGGTTTGAAAAGACATTTCTCAAGAAGTACACAGATGGGCAGTAAACATAACAGTCATTAGGGAAATATGAATTGAGATCATAATGAAGTACGTGCCACTACACATCTATTAGAATGGCTAGATTTTTAAAAACTGACCATTACTAAGTTTGACAGAGATATAGAGCAGTCGAAACTGTCATATTCTGCTAGGTGGGAATGTAAAATTATACAACCAGTTTGAAAAAACAGTTACACTTCTAGATATTTACCCAGGAGAAAAGAAAGCACATGTTCATACAAAGACTTGTATGTGATTTTTCATAGCAGCTCTGTTTGTAATGGACAAAAGCTGGAAACAGCCTAAATGTCCTTCAACTGTCAAGTGAGTAAAGTGTGGTATATACAATGTGATGCAGTAGTACTCAGCAATAAACAGAAATAAACTATTGATATACACAGTGATGTGGATTAATCCCAAAGCAGTTACACTGAGTGAAGGAAGTAGAATACATACAGAATAATTCTACTTATATAAAGTTCTAGAAATTTCACACTAACCTATAGTAACAGAAAGCAGACTAGCAGTTGCTTGGGGAGAAACGAGAGAGACAAAGAGGTGTAAGGAAACTTTTGGTGGTGAATAATATGGTTACTATCTTGATCATATTAATGATGTCAGGATATTGGCACATGTCAAAACTTACCAAATTGTATACAGGCATACCTTAGGGATATTACAGGTTTGGTTTCATTTCACAACAATAAATACTTAAGTAAAGCAAGTCACATGAAATTTTTGGTTTCCCAGTGCATATAAAAATTATGTTTATGTCATACTGTCTATTGAGTGTGTGGTAGTATAATGTAAAAATGTACATACCTTTATTTAAAAATTCCTTATTGCTAAAACATGTTAGTCATCATTTGAGCCTTCAGCAAGTTGTAACCTTTCTGCTGGTGGAGGCTGTTGCCTCAATGTTAATGAAAACACATCTGCAAAGTGTAATAAAACATAACATAATAATATGAGGTATGCCTGTACTTTAAATACATGCAGTTTATTGTAGGTCAGTGATGCCTTAATCAAACCTTAAAAAAAAAAAAAAAAAAAAACTGACAGTCCTCCTGGTACTCTGGGGGAAACGTGAACAGATACATTTAATTTCATATTCTTTCTGAACTACTTAAATTTTTTATAATGCACTGTATTATTTTTTGTAATAAAATAGTTGTTTAAAGAAATTAATAAGGTAGAGAATCAAAAAACAGAAGATCTAAAAAATATTAACACAATAGACAAACCACTAGCTAACCTGATTTTTTTTTTTTAAGGTAAAATTACAAGTAATAGAAATAGGAAATGAGAAAGGGATATAACCATCAACATATTATGAAATCATAAAGACTACTTTTGAGTGTCTTTATATAAATAAATGTTAAAGCTTTGTGGAAAAGAAAATTTTTTTGAGGTAGATAATTTTCTTAAAGAATCCAAAACTGAACTATTAAAAAATTTTAGAGGAATACAGCAAGTTATCAAAGAACTACCCCTAAAAAAGCACCATATTCAGATGGCTTCAGAGGGGGAATTCTACCAGACCTGCAAAGGTCATATTGTCCTAAAGCTCTATAAACTGTTCAAGAACATTCTTTTTATGAAACTAGTATAATACTGATATCTAAACATGATGAGCACTGGAAAATCATATATATTACTTACAAATTTTAATGCAAAAGTGTTAAATATTTTAGCAAACAATTCAAAACCACATTGCAAAAATAATGTACCATAGCCAAATGGAATTAAAGGATTTCAAATTCAGCTCAATATCAGGAAATCCATTAATGTAATCTACCACATTGATATATCCTAAGACACATCGTATATCTTACCAAAAATTTTATAAGATACCAAAACAGATACCAAAAAAGTTGTGGTAGGATTTAATACCTTTTTCTGGGGGAAAAAATATCCTCAAATTTTAGTTATGGGTATTATTTTTTAAAAAGAAGAGATTGAGATGGATGAATGGATACATAGATATTCTTAGTTTTAAATCCTTAATGGGAGAAACAAAGAGCAATTCCATTATGATGAGGAACTAGGCAAGTATGTGGCATTATCTCCACTACTACTTGATATATTCATTGTATACAAGATATTAGTGCTTTAGACAAGAGAAACCAATTGGAAACATAACTGTAAAAGAAGTAAAACTATATTTTTAGATAATACGGTATACCTAGGAAACCATACAATAATTACAAATTTTGTTTTCTAAAGTAAATTATAAATTTATAAGATTAAAATATTATAAAATGAAAAATGGAGTAGCAGTATATAAAATTAATAGGCAGAAATTAATAGCTTTCATTTGCATGAAAAATAACAAGTTAGATATGACAGTAAAAAACTCATTTAAAATATAAGAAGTAGAATATAAAATAGTATATTTAATGAGAGATGCAAATTTACATGAAGAAATCTATAAAACACTCCTGAAAGACAGAATATTAGACTTGAACAACAGAAAGGACATCCCTTGTCCTTAACTAAGACAACTTAATATTGCAAAGCTATCATTTCTCTCTAAGCTAATTTGTATATGTATGTGAACACAACCTCAATAAAAATACCTACCAGCTTTTTTATGAGGCTTGACAAGTCAAATTGTAGTTATATGAGAAGCAAGAGCAACACAAAAAAGCTACAGAGGGTTCAAGCCCTACCAGATATTAAAGCATACCATAAAATGTTAATTAAAACAGTATGGTACTGGCATATAAATGGACAAGCAGATCAATAGAACAGAAGAGAGAATCCAGAAAAGATCTAATGCTTATGAAAATACAATACATAATAAATGGGCAATCTCAAGTCACTGAGGCTTTTAATAAAAGATTTTTTGATAAATAGTTCTGGGACAACTGGAAAAAATGATTAATTGGTTGATTAAAACAATACACCATACACACAAACAAAAATGGCTCTAATACAATTGAAAGAAAATATAACCTGGTCATAGCACACGTTTTGAACCATGAATTAAAAAATTCAGATGCACTAAAAGACTGATAAATTTGACCCCATTAAAACTAAAAAAGATTTTGGCCATAACAGCTTTTCCAAAAACTGTTGGAGAACACTATTACCAAGGTCAGAAAACAACTAGCAGAGCCCTAGTTGGGTGGCTCATTTGATGGAACATCATCCTGTACATGAAAAGGTTGTAGGTTCAATTCCTAGTCAGGGCAGATGCCTAGGTTGTGGGGTCAATCCTTGGTTGAGGCGCATATGGGAGGCAACCAATAGATGTTTCTCACAATGATATGTCTCTCCCTCTCTTCCTTTCTCTAAAAATTAATAAGCATATCCTCAGGTGAGGATTAAAGATAAAATCTGACAAAAATTTTTAAGCAGAGGGCTGATAATTCTAAATATATAAAGAACTTTAAAATTAAATTTAGGGTATAGAGACAAAAATATAATAGAAAAAAGGTACAAAAGGTTAATTTACAATTCATGTGAAAATAAGATACAGAAATAATAAATCAAAAACTAATGAGATTGATTACCTACAGAGGGAGGGGTGGAAAGGATGGAAATGTGACATTTCTCCCAAGTACACATTTTTATATAATTCTGACTTTTCGAACTGTGTTAACATTTTATATATTACAAAATACTAAGACTTCTAGCCAAGATGGAGGTGTAGGTGGACACACTGTGCCTCCTCGCACAACCAAAATTAAGGACAGCAAAGATTTAGAAACAAGAGAACAAGAACTGACAAAAAAAATTGAACTGTACGGAAGTCTGACAACCATTCATCCAGACTGGTAAGAGGAGTGGAGTGGCGATAGGAAAAAGTGGAGGATGGTGGACCTAGGCGCACAGGCAGCGGATGGCAGATCCCAGGTGTACAGGCAGTGGCTAGCGGACCCCAGGCACCAGGTAGGAACAGGCAGATCCAGTGAGGCCCCGCAAGGCGGCTGGCTGACCAGGCAGTCCCACATTCGTGCTCAGATAATCCAGATGAAAATGGAGAGCGAGACAGACCTCGCAACCCAGGGCCCCAGCACCAGGAAATAAAACCTAAAAGCACTGATTGAAAACACTTGTGGTGGTGGAGGTGCCAGGAGAGACTCCCAGATTTGCAGGAGAGTTCCTTGGAGAGACCTATAGGGTCCTAGAACGTATACAAGCCCACCCACACAGAAATCAGCACCAGAACGGCCCAATTTGCTTGGGGGAAGCGGCGGAAAGGACAGGAATTCAAGAGAGAGTGGAAGTAAGCGCCATTGTTCCCTCTAGGACCCCACCCCCACATACAGCGTCACAACCCAGCAACTGGGTTGCCCCGCCCTGGGGAACACCTAAGGCTCCACCCCTCACTATGTAACAGTCTCGACCAGACCAAAAAAAAAAAAAAACCAAAAATGGCTCAAACGGGAGAACAGATCAAAGCCCCAGAGCCAATTCATCTAAGTGGCCAAGAGATAGCCACCCTATCAAATGCACAGTTCAAAGCACTACTGATCAGGATGCTCACAGAATTGGTTGATTTTGGTTGCAAATTAGATGAACAAATGAAGGCTATAATAAGTGAAATGAAGGAAAATGCACAGGGAACCAATAGTGATGGGAGGAAAACTGGGACTCAAATCAATGGAGTGGACCAGAAGGAAGAAAGAAACAACCAAACAGAAAAGAAGGAAGAAACAAGAATTCAAAAAAATGAGGAGAGGCTTAGGAACCTCCAGGACATCTTTAAACATCCCAACATCCGAATTATAGGGGTACCGGAAGGGGAAGAGGAAGAGCAACAAGTGGAAAACTTATTTGAACAAATAATAAAGGAGA
>PVKU01016014.1:0-16179 GCA_004027475.1 Anoura caudifer | reverse complement strand
GATCTTAAGGCTCGTGAGTTAAATGACAACAACAATACCTACCCTGCATGGCTGACAGGAGAAAGTAGTAAGATCACTCAAACTAGAAATTGGAGAGGAGTCTTCATTCCTTCTTTTCCCTTCTCCCTTTCCCCATTTGGTACCTTGGCAATCACATTTTCTGCCAAATGTGTTGCCTTTGATCTCCAAACAACTCCTTTGCTCTCTTTCCCTCAATGTCTTTGTACTTCAGGGCCTCATCATCTCTTGTCTGGGCACCACAGTCAGACCTTAAGTGTTTTTTTTTCCTTGTTCAAGTCCATGGAATCAGACTAACCATTAGAAAAATAAATATTACCATATCTCTCTTCTCCCATAACCCAGGATGGATGCCCTATGGATATTCTTTTGCCTTTTTTCTCTACTTTAAAAAAATATCTGTCCAATTATGCATTGATATCAGGCTTCCCCATGACACTCTGAGAATGGAGACGTTCATCTGCCCAACTCCAGAACCTAATGGGTCCTGAATGGAGATTTATACATAACTGAATGAATGCCCACGTATGTAATGTAGTTAAGAAAGCTGTTACATGAATAAAGGACTGATGGACAAAGACCATGGGAGTGGGGGGAGGATTGAATGTGGGAGGTGGGGGTGGGTAGGGTGGGGGAGGGTAATGGGGAAAAAATGGGAACAACTGTAATTGAACAACAATAAAAAAATAAATGAAAAAAGAGAGCTGTTACTTAAAAGACAATCAGCAAATAGTTATCACTTTTAAGGAATAAATGGTCTAAATATTCTAAATTGAGTTGGTTTAGAAAATTCAGATTTTTCTCCTTGATCATAGTTTCTTAAATGTGGCTTGTTAAGGCTGTTTTGGCTTACAGTAGGCAATCTAAGATTTGTTGAATGAATGAGTGAATGAATAAATGAATGAATCAACCTTATGGAATGAATCAATACTGTTATTTCCACTTGACTGACGAAGTAAGTGAGGCTCTGAGAGGTTGGCCCTGCAGCTCTGGGCGGTGCCCTAGGAGGCCCAATCACCTGCAAGTAGGTGGCACAGCCAGAAGCAAGTGCAGCTTGACGGCTCACCATTGCAGTCATGCACAAGGCCTTTCTCACTAGAACAGAATGGCAACCAGCTAGGTGGACATGGAAACCAAGAATTTTTCTATGTTATTCGGTCCCTAGATTTGATGAGAGATGGATTTGCAGGGTCTGAAACCTGGGACAACAGCTGGTAGGAGAGCTGTACCCAGGTGAAAAATTGATTTGTGAAAAGCAGCAGTTTTTGGTAAGTTGTTCCACTTTAGGTTGTCGGAATAGCATGAAAGGGAGGTCACTATCAAATTGCCTCCCAGAACTCCATGCTCCATTACTATTATTTATTTATTTTATTGTTCATTAAACTTTTGGGGGTGACATTGGTTAATAAAGTTGTATAGGTTTCAGGTGTACAATAATATTGAATCATTCAATGGTTTGAACTCTCCAGTCCAGCATCTTTGTGGGCCTGGTAGATGGTCCTCACACAGACTCTTTTTCATGCATAGGCAACAGCTATGCACAGAATCCACTGTTGCCACTTAAGAGATACAGGCCGTGCAATGCATGAGTGTGGAAGTAAAAGCATTCAGAGAGTGTGAATGGCATTAATAAAAATCCAATAGAAAGGCTAGCTAAGGGCTGACTTCCTATTAAGGGAGCACCAGGGTATTTACCTCGTCCCCTCCCTGCCATACTGAGGTCTTGGCAGTAATTGCTTTTCTTTATAGGGAAAGCACCTGGGGGAGGGGAGGAGGTGGGTTCTACCACTTTAGCTCTCTGATACCACAATTCCCTCTCCTTGTGCATTTAGACCTGGGGTGGTAAAAAGCTTTGTGTTATTGTTAGTTCCTGGACACTTCCCCATCTCGTTTTACATCTGTAATAGTCTTTCATTAAATGCTCTGCCAGAATCCTGATTGATACAGAGGAGAAAACAATTTCTCAACTTTTCCTCTTAAGGGAGCAGGTTGTTAGCTCTGTCCTAGAAAAACGGGGAATGGAAACACTGCCAGAGTACTATTTGAAGAGGGCTGTGGACTAGACTCCTTAAGCAAGAGATTTTGTGGTTATTCTCTGAGCCAAATTTTGCACAAGGGGAGGGCAGCCTGACGTGTCTCACTTTTCAAGACTCGGCAGAGTACTTTGTAGTGCACTACGGGGTCGCTGGGATGCAACAGAAAAGAAGCTAGAAGATCTGACTTCAATCTCAGCTCCAAGCCAAAGCTTGAGTCCCCTGCCTTTCATTTCTAACTGTGGGACTTGGGGACAATGAATCCTGCTGACTGTGTTTCCTTGCCCCCCAGATAGGTACAAAAGTACCAATTCCATAAGGTTTTGGAAAGGATTAAACGAGATCTTGTAGGTAAAATGCTGAGCAGAGTGCCAAGCACTTGGAGAGTATTCAATTTTTTGATTACAAAATAAGTTATAGAAAACCAGGAGGGTCAAAAGACCTCCCACAGTGTCTGAGTTTTATATTGCCGTGGCACAAATTACTACCACACAGTGGCTTAAAGAACACATGTTTGTTATCTCAAGTTTCTGTGGATCAGGAGCCCAGGCACAGCCTGGCTCTGCTCAGGATCTCACAAGGCTGAAATCTCGGTGTTGGCTGGGCTGCATCGTCATCTGGAGCCTTGACTCGAACAGGATCTGCTTTCAAGGTTCCTTGGGTTGTTGAGAAAATGTTTCTTTAGAATTCATGGCAGCTTGTTTCTTAAAAGCTAACAGAGCACTGGCTGGTGTGGCTCAGGTGGTTGGGCATTGTCCTGTAAACCGAAAGGCGCCAGTTCGATTTCTGTTCATGCCTGGGTTCCAGGTTCAGTTCACAGATGGGCTGTGTGCAAGAAGCAACCAGTTGATGTTTCTTTCCCTCTCTTTCTCCCTTTATTCCCCTCTCTCTAGAATCAATAGAAGAAAAAAAAGCCAGTGACAGAAAGATAGGGTCTCTGCTTTCTGAAGTCTCTGATTTAGAGAAGGTATAGGTCCCCTTTTAGAGAGCTCACCTGATTAAGTCAGGCCCACCAGGATAATCTCTTTTTTGAGTAATTCAGTATCAACTATTAGAAATTTTAATTACATCTCCACTTTTTCCATATACTGGAACATAATCTCAAGAAGGATATCCCATTGCCCTTGCAATACCTATTGATTAGAAGGTTACAGGTCCTGCTCACATTCAAGGGGAGGGAAATACACAAATACATGGTCACTAGGGGGTAGGAGTCATCACACCCTGGTGTGTGCACAACTGAGGTAAAGAAAGAAAATATCAGCATTTTCTTTTTTAAAACATTTTATTTATTTATCTTTAGAGGGGAAGGGAAGGAGAGAGGGAGAGAGGGAGAGAAACATCAATGTATGTTTGCCTCTCGTGCATCCCCTGCTGGGAACTGGCCCGCAACCCAGGCATGTGCCCTGACCGGGAATCACACTATAATCCCTTGGTTCACAGGCCCAGGCTCAATCCACTGAGCTACACCAGCCAGGGCAGCACTTTCATTTATACTCACTTTTATCGCATCTTTTAAAAATTCCACTATTGTATAAACCTTGAAGTATACACACTATATTAGTATAATAGTAAAGGTGTATAATTAATAAAATATGCATATGTTGAAGGTGCTTTTGATAAGAATGTGTAATCAAAATACCGTAACCCATTCCAAACAACAGCTCTTTTCCCTACTTTCTCTTCCCATCTTTGCTAATTATCTGTGCAATCCTGTGCAAATTATTTACTCTATGTCTCAGTTACTTCATCTGCAAATTTAGAATTAGAATTTGTGCCTTTCTACCTCTCAGATGAAGCTCTGAAGGGAAAATGTTGGAAAAACATTTGGAAATAGATACAGCACATATAAAATAGGCAGAAAAGTGAAAAAAGAGTTTTTTGTCCTCTTTGATTTCAGATAAGGAAAGCAAGAAAGGTGCCTGCTCCTTTTTGCCCATTGAGATTTCTTCCACATATACACAAGATGATGCTCCCAAGAGATTTAAAACATGATGGGGCTCTCTGGGATTTTATAACAAGCTCACTAAAACTCTTGAGTCCGTTTCCTGGTCGTTCACTGGAAGGGAAACTTCACCTGAAATGTTATGAGTGATATTCAGTTGCAGGAATATCCTTAGCATTTCTCCTCTTTCCTCATCTTTCAATCACAGAGAACGATGGATAAACAAATCTTCTATTTTGTTTTTCTCTTGCCACGGGGACAGCAGTTGAGCCTGATTCTCCATGTAGCGAAGCATCAAAACAGTAGATCTAACAGAAGAGACTGTGGTCTGATAGAGGGAACCTTTAGGAGGTAAGAGATGGACTTATGAGTCAACCGGACCTGGGTGTCAGGCTCTGTCCTTAAAAGGTCTGTGAGTTTTTAGGAGCTTATTCAACTTTCTGAGCTTCAGTTTCCTTTTTTGTCAACCTTGCAATTTCGTTGTATAGATTAGAGAGGATGGGATGTGGGAAAGTATCCAGCGTAGTTTCTGCCATTCAATAGGTGCATACTAATGGCTCAATGCTTTTTTCCCTTCAGTAACATTCAAGTCTTGGTTTGGCTTCTAATGAGCCATGTGGTCCAAGCCAAGTCATTTTTCCTCTTTGGGTCCCTATCACATGATTCTAAGGAGTCCTAGGCTCCAAAACGCCAGCATTGCTGCACAAACAAGGTTCCACGGGGTCCAAGAAAACGCATGTAGGCTTCCCCCATGCCCTCTTCGTCACTGCAGTGTGGGGTCAGTGTCATCAGTTCTAGATCACTTGGTTTTTAAAAAAAATAGCTGATGAAAGCATTGGACTTGTGTTTTGCGAAGAAGCTAGATGCTGCTTCTTTGTATACTTGATGCTGTGTAGTGTGGGTTGTAATCGTAGAATGAACACTGCAGAAATGTGGTATATGACGAACTCATTTTGGAAAACTAATGAAAGTATAGAAGGACAGCAGGCTTCTTTGTTTGTTCAAACTAAACAAGTGCTGTATTGCTGGGTTACTTTAAGCAGAAGCAGATATTGGAATTTAAGAGGAAATAAGCCAAATTGATCTGAATTCCATTTCTTAACTTTATATAATGCCACTATACAAAAATAGGATGTGCTTGCCTATCACCAGGAAAACCCGCTGGGACTTTTAAAAATAGTTATTTCAATTCTGAATTTTAAAATAGGAACTAAAAAGTTCTAAGCAAATATAGAAAATTGGCATGGATATTAAAAATTGTGTCTATTTAAAACTAGTGTTTTCCTTTTTTCCTTGTTACAAAAATAACACATTCTTAAAGTAGAAAATTTAAAAAAATTCTGAAAAATAAATAACTGTACTATTTAGCCACTGAGAAATGTGCACCATTAACATCATTTTGGGTGTGTTTCTTTCTAGTCGCATATATAGGTACACTTTGCATGTGTGTTCAAACATGCACACACACACACCACCTATTTATTGACAATGTTTATATTTATGCCCCAGCTTTATTCTCTCAAACTCATAGGCAAATGCCAATTGGCCAATGGTGCTGCTTTGCCCAAGACTGACGGTTTCCTGGGATGTTGGACTTGCTGTGTGCAAAACTGAGCCGATCTTAGGTCAACGGCCTGCTGGATGACCAAAGCACACCTTAAACTTAGCAAGTACGAAACTGAACTCCACCCCAAAACTCTTGCTCCTTCGATAGTCTGATCTTAAGGAATGGTGCTGTCTTCCATCCATGTGACCAGCCTAGGAATTAGGGACCAATTTTTGAGGCATTCCTCTTCCTCTCTCTCCATCTAGTAGTGAACCTGGTACCACATTCTGATCCTCCCTGTCTGGTCAATAATTCTTACGTGGATTACTGCTATGACTCCTAACCAGATCTCCTGCTTCCGGCCATTCCACTACCTCCCCAACCCCCATTTATACAAATTCCACAAAAGAGGCAGAGTACTGATCCCAAGAATTCAAACATGACTACGTCCCTCTACTGCAAAGAACCCCTTGATGCCTCCCATTGCTTTCAGGATAAAAATCCAAACTCCTTAAAGTTCTGTTTACCTCACTAGCTTTGTAGCTATCTTTATACCCTATCTATCCTGGGGCCTCTTCCCCAACACGTTAACATGCTGCAGCATTGGGCCTGTTTTTACAGCCCTTCAAGGTCCTGGGTTAGATGACAGGTTCTCCCAGGAAGCCTCCTCTGAAGCCTGTAAATATTTTATGCTTTCTATAATAAGTTTATGTAACTTACAATCAGCAGAATTTTGAAGTTTAGTTGGCTGAAAAAGTCTTTAGAAACTTACTGGGAGATCTTGTATTAGACTGTTTTCTCCTCAACACCCATAAAGCAAATCCAACAGGGAACTACATCTTAGTCTGTTAAGTTAAGCAGTGTTTCTCCACCCTTAGTGCATATTAGAATCACTGTGGGAGCTTTTCAAAATTTCTCACGTTTTGGCCTCATTTGGCCAGAAATTACTTCATTGGTCTGAAGTGGGATCTAGGAATCAGTAAAATTTTTTAAATCCTCACCCTAGGATATATTTATTGATGAGAGAGAGAGAGAGAGAGAGAGAGAGAGAGAGAGAGAGAGAGAGAGAGAGAGAGAGAAACATCAATGTGAGAAAGAAATATTGATTAGTTGCCTCCCATATGTGCCCTGACTGGGGATCAAACGCACAACCTAGGTATGTGCCCTAACTGGGGATCAAACCTGCAATCTTCTGGTGTATGGGATGACACTCCAACCATCTGAGCCAGCCAATGAGAGTGGCATCAATAATTTTTAAAGCACCTCAGTATATGTATCCAAAGTTGAGAACACTGCCTTAGTTATGTCACTGCAGGGCCACCTGGTATTTACACAGCAATTTTTTGCCCATCCTAAGCTTCACATGGGCTTCCTCAGCTATTGTTAATCACAAACAACCCAAACCTCTACCAGGAGAAGCATTCTTTCCTCTATAGCAGGAGCCAGCTTTAGCAGCAAGGAGGTGATAAGGTGATCTCCACGTTTCTGAATTCTACTTTCATTTCTCAGTTGGACCAAACTCAGGAGAGAATGCAATGAATTTTCATCCTTAAACCCCAACAGAGAGGGAGAGATTAAGATACATTTGACAAGAGTAGTTCTCAACCAGGGGTGATTTTGTCCCCCCAGAGGACATTTGGCAATGTCTGCAGACATTTTTGGTTGTCACAACTAGGGGTGTGTGTGCTGGCATCTGTTTGGTGCAAACCAGGGAAACTGCTAAATGTCCTGTCATGCACAGGTCAGTTCCCTACAGCAATGAATTGTCTGACCCAAATGGCAGTAGTGCTGAAGTTGAGAAATCCTGATTGAGAGAAGAGATGATCCCAAAGCTTCCTTCTAGCTTTCAAATACTTGTACCAATGATGAGCTGTGGAAGACCCTTCGAGTACAATGAGGAACTTAGAGTGAAGTGGGCAGATAAATAAGCTAGATTTGGAAAGAAGGAAACGGTCAGTGCAGATATGGAGAAGTGTTAAGGTATAGATGGGTAAACTGAGGGAGGCATGTTGTTGGGGTTGTCTCTTGACTATTTCTTCAATTTGAATGATTCCCTATACTGGAACTCGGCATTAGCATCTCCTGGGAACTTGTGAGAAATGCAAAGTCTTGGGCCCCACCCAGACCCACTGAATCAGAAGCTCGGATCAGGGTCCAGAAATCTGTCTTTTAATAAGACCTCCAAAAGGTCTGATGCCTGCTCAAGTTTGAAAACATTGTTCTAGATTGATTATACGTTGACATGTTAAAAGGTCTGCCGTGATTTGGTACGCTGCATACCTTCAAGGGTCAGTTTCATTTGGGGAGGAGTAGGGGTTAGTGGATTGTAAGAGAGCTTATGAAGAGGGCTAGCTGGTCTGCAGGAGAGATGAGCTGGAGGTAATGCCTCCTGACAAGTCCATTTAGTGAGTTTACTCTTTTATGGGATAGCTGTCATAAACTGTTTTAAATGACAGTGCAACCAGGCATGCTGGGTGATCAACAACATTAACATTTGGATAGACATTTAATTGCCTGAGAAAAGGAAAGGAGAAAAAGGAGATGAGTAAATTATAGAAAGGGTTCAGAGGGTTGGAATATGGAGGATGGCCTTTTTTCTTTATTCACCCACAGCAAAACTTAATTGAATCCTGCTTATCTCACTCACCCCACCTCCACATCTGGATTTTTTCCATTGAAAATCTCACAGCTTAAAGGTGAGCCAGGATTTATCATTCCTTGTGCTAGACTGAGGCCTTGCTATTTCAGAGATGGCTTAAAGGAAGGAATGTGCCTGACCCACGAAAAATGCCAGTGAAATGAAAGAGACCTGACATTTGAAAAAGCTACCAGGCTGCTCTCCTTTCCCCTCCTTTTCTGAAGGAATTTAGGCACCTTTGTCCTCCAAAAGCTATGCTGTGAGAGCCAGGGGAGGCCAAGAGAATGCTGCTTTTTTTTAGTGAATTTTCATTCTAGCTCCTCATTCCTGAAGAATTCTCTTTCCCTGTTGGTTTCCTCCTCATCTGGACTCTTCCCTTCTTCTCTTTCCCTCCAGGGCTCGTGGAGGAAAAGATATGTTACAATTTGAGAGGGAAAAACTCTTAGGGTGTGATGATAAATGGGCTGCAGTGGGGGTGTTCTCCAAGATAGGCAATAAGGAAAAAAATTCCATGATGAATTTAGACTTGCCTTGAATGAAAGGAAGTGCTCCAGGTCAAAAGTGATATGATGACACTAATGAAGTAATCAGTAATGCCAATATATGTGAGTGGATAAGAGAGCTGTTTTTCTTGGAGCCTGTAAAAGGGCAGACCAAAAAGCAAAACCCTCCAGGATGTCTTCCATAGGATCTAGCTATGTAAATATAGGCATGCATATGTATTCATCCATCCATGAAGCAGATATGTATTAAGCATCTACTGTACCCCAAGCACCATTTTAGGGTCTGAGGATGCAGAGTTAGATAGAACAGTTTCTTTGCCTTGGACCTTGGTACTTGCATTTCACTGCAAGAGACAATTAAACATGTAAAAAGACAGATGTGATTACAGATGATGGTAAACGTCCTGAGGGAGAGTATAACAGGGGGACGAGATGGAGGAATGCATGTGTGAGCCATGAGATCTGGGAAGGCGTCTCTGAGTGACTGAGTGTTGAGCTGACCCTTCAAAGTTAAGAATATTCCAGCCATGCAGAAGTGGAGAGGGGGCAAAGTGGGACAAATAGAAATTTTAGGCCTATGTCAGGCTCTGGAAATGTGAGCTCTGGAGGCTATTTGAGTGTATTAAGAAGAATTATCTGTAATATGTCAACAAGTCCGAAAGTGTGACTGCAAGTCTGTCCTTTCAGTGGGCCCACCCAAAGATGATTTATTTTCCTACAAGAATATAGCATTGGCTGGTTTTGCTCATAGTATTTATGAATTAAGAGTTCAGACTCTATGAAGTTACATGTGTTAAGCTTGTACAAGATGCAATAATTTCAGTCTGATAAGCAAAGATAACTCCAAAGTTTATGATATATTGCTGTAAAGGACATTAATCAATTTTGTCTCTAGAAATCTTAGTCTTGTTTAAAGAAAAAGACTATGTAAGCTGAAATGCTCTTGGAGAACAGTTTCATCATCTTATTGATTTCCTCATTAATGAGTTGAAAAAATCTTTGACAGGTATTCACCTGATAGTTGATTGAGAGTCATGCTTTAATTTCTTTAAGTTATACTTTATAACAAGACTCACCACAGCTCAGCTTGGAGGTCTGGGGTCTAGGGAGCAGCTTTAGTGAGGTCACAAAGCCCTAGCATTGTACGCATTTTCACATGCAAATATCCTGTTAACTTAATCAAGCTCTCCAAAGGCTCTTTGTGTCAAACTGCTGACTAGAGTAGAATCTCTCAAGACTCTTCATCCGCCCTTGCTTTTCCCACACTTGCCAAGTAACATTCTAATTGCTAAATCTGCATCATCAGTGTTCAGGTATCAGGAAGGGTGAACCTTATATGGAGCATGAGCATTATCGTTTTTGTTAATTTATTAAAATTTGTGTAAATTAATACGTTCACATCCTGACTTACGCATCTGCCTTTCCCATGAGTCAAGTTTTCCAGGCCCCATCAAGAATCAGTGATTGAACAAAGCTGAGTCCATGTGTAAGCAAAGAAGCTGGAGACCAGAGCAGGTGAAGGGAGACCCTGGCTGAACAGTGCAGCCTCAGCGGCCTCTGTAGTCAACACGAGGGGGGATCTCTAGCTTGTTTCTCTCTAACTTGATCAGTGGAGGAGGGACTGATGACCACTCTAGCTATCTTCTCCTTATTGGGACAGCTCAAAAGCATGTGTGTTCCTCTGCAAAGGGCTAAAGGTCACAGGAAGGAAGGTAATTCATATGCTGCCAGGGAACACAACTCATTTATGAGGTCAGTCAACCTGCTCGCCCCTGATGTTAGTTTCATGTGCTCCCCACAGGCGGCCTCCTGGCCTCCCCCAACTACTTTTGGAAGCCCCAGCACGTGGCAGACAGCTGGGATTTTGTGGGCACCATCCCCGTGAGGAGGTGCTAACACTCCTCCAGCTCTGGAGAAGGAGGCCTGTGAGATTGTCCTGCCAAGCACCCAAGAAAGGGTCATTTTTCTTGGCCTAAAAGGCTCTCTCTCTTTTTTTTTTTTAATAAAAGTTATCTTTCTTCCTAAGAAATAGCTCTCTTAATGATTTATCTGGTAATTCTACTGAAAAGACTTTCTAGAAAGAAATGCCCAGGATGGCTGCAGATTGCAATACTTTTTTTATAAAATAACACCCTGTTTAATATTTAAAATGTGGGAGAGTAGCTGAATGTCCTACAGAAAGTGACTCAATGCGAAGGCCTCTAGAGACAGCAACCCAGTTTGGGAAAACCTTCCAACTGACAAGGTTGGGTTGTAAAAAACAGTATTTCCAAAGTGCAACAATAAAAATTGAGATCCTGAGGCAACTACTTCAGCATCAGTGTTAACAAAGTGGTACAATGATATGAGATGAAGCCTCACTGTGAATTTAAACTGCATTTTTTTCTGATTACTAATGAAACCTGGTACTTTTCCTTATGTTTATTGGCCATTCATTTGTGTTTTCTGTTTTGTGAAATATCTTATCATGTATATTACCCATTTTGTTAATTGATTTCTATGCATGCCTTTGTTAATTTATTTCTACATATGTGTATTTACATATTTATTTATATTTATGGGCTCCACTGACACTTTGGACCCTGGCCATGCTGACCTTGCAAGAAAAGAGAAGGAAAGAGAGAAGAAGCAAAATGAGAACAGGGAGAAAAGAGAAAAAGGCCCATATAATTTTTAACCAATATGTCATGGTCCACAGAAAACCTGCTAGAATTTTGATTGGAATTAATATTGAATCTATAGACCAATTCGGGGAGAATTGGTATCTCTGTGACATTGACTTTTCCAGCGAAGAATGTTTCCACCACTAAGTTCAGTTTTTAGATGTATTTCACCATTGGCCTGTAATTCTCTACAGAAAAAGTACAGAGGATTTCCTTCATAGCTCCATCATGAAATAGATTACAGTAACTAATCGTCTGGCTGTGAAGCTCCCTTGATCGTGACACATTCCCTTTCATTTTGTATTACCGATAAGTGTTACGAATGTTTTATATGGGATTTTTACGTCTACATTCAAGAGTAAAGATTGGCTAATACTTTTTTAAAAAGCTTTATTGAGATGTAACCCACGTATCACATAACTCGCCCATTTAAAGTGTATGAGTCAATGGGTTGACTGTAGTCAGAGCCACTCAAGCGATCCCGCTGATACTGCCGTGAACTTGAGCACATTTTCATCACCTCCTCAGAGAGACTCACCATCCCCTCTCAGCCCCTAGTTTGCTCTCTGTCTCCTTGGATTCTCCTGTTCTGGGTATGTCATGTAAATGGAATCATACAGGCAATTCTTTTCTTTCATTATTTTTGTTTGCTTTAGGTACTAAGTTACATTTGTTAAGGTATTTTTTCAAATTAGTAGGTTTTATGTAAGATTAAAATATCTGTTCCCTGGATGGTTAAAGAAAGTCATCTATAAAATTGTGCCTGCTGGGTTTTTTTTTGTGTGGGAGGAAGGGGGAGGGGAAAAATTTTAATCATTAATGCTTGCAGGATCATCTTTATATTCAAGGTAAGGATATCTATTCATCTCATTAACATATTTATGGACAAAATCTCATAAACTTTTGTCAATAAATGTGGGAAGATATCCACAATATTAATTTATGATCTTAAAATAAATCCTCTGAAAAACTAGGAATGTAATAGAATATCTTCAGCTGATAAATAGTTTCAAACATATGATGGTGAAAGTTATACTCAAGGAACCCTCCTCTCAAACCCTGGAGAAAAAGAGAATCCCAGGGTGATTTCTGTCTCACAGTGGATGGCAATCCTAGCCCACACTAGAGGAAAGGGGAAAAATATCTGACAATTGGAAAGAAACAACTGCCATTATTTGCAAATGATATTTGCATAGAAAACATCAAAGAAAATATCAGAATGGATAAGGCACTTTAGTAGGTTGCCAAGCATAAGATTACTCTATAGGGACTGTATTTCTGTGCATAGCAGCCAAGGTTGACATTTCCCCCCACACACACACTATCGAACTATTGAAAACCACATATGAGGTTTTTCCGTGTGCATTGCTGCCATGCATGCAGGTAGAGAATTACATGCTTTCCTATTTGAAGACACAGATTTCAGATTTGATCCTATACAGGGTACTTTCCATTACACAATTTGGCCTTTTTTTTTTTAGGCTTCACCAGTTCTGTGTCTTCAAATCTGAAAGCATGTAAGGACTTGCAGTTTAGGGATGTTCAGAGACTATTTTCTGTTTTTCCTTACCCTCTCCAAAGCCAGGTCAGGCAAACACAGTTATCAGCCTCCTGAGAGCACATTTTGCCCCAGTATTTTCTCCTGAGGTTGCTGGGTCTGGTTCAGGCAGGACTCTCAGCACGGACTTGTCCTCCAGCTTGGCCCTATATCCTGGGCGCTGAGGACGAAGGCTCTGGGCCAGCAGGAAGCGGCAGGGGCTGTCAGTAGACTTGGGCTCCAGGTTCGCCTGCCCCTCCCAGGTCCTGCATTCCTGTCATTTGTGGATCCCGGCTCTTCCCCTGACATTATTTTTAGTGCAGTTATTCTTCTAAATTATCTACAAACATGTTTATCCACAATATGTCAGTGTTTTATACCAAGAATGCTTTCTGGAAGTGGAAGGCCCCCTTTCAGTTAAGTTGTACAGATTTGCTTTCTTTCTTTAACTAATGCGTGCTTAATACATATGGGTTGAACAAAAAAACCCCACAAAGTAGTACAATGAGTAGTGAAGTGGCTCGCATAAATAAATACATAAATAAATAAACAAGCTAATTAACTAATGAGTGTAAAACAACAACACAACTAAGGGCAACCAGCATGAGTGACTGTCACCAGCGGATGGCATCATCTGGACACAGACCCATCGGTTTGCATCACACTCCAAAGCTGCGTGAAACTTCTCAGACTTTCCACTGACAATATTCCGCCCCCCCTTCATCATTCAGCAACTTTGTCCAGCTGCCTAGTTTCCCGCAAGCATCTTCCCAGCAGCTGGTTGGCTACCCCAATTTTCAGTGCAGAAGCAGGCATACGTGGTTAAATAATATGAGGGGACTGCCTCTCATCACAGTGGTTGTCATTTACTGAGATGGCTGTTTTCTCTAGTAGGGAAATGTCCACCTTGGAAGATAAGAGAACTCTTCTTTTTACTCTAAACTAGAAATTCCACCAGGGCACTGATTAGTGTCACTTTGGTGCCTTTAGTTCAGAGTTTCAGAAATTTTCCAAAGGTGATTTCCTCAAAAATATATATATATAAATATAAATATATAAAATTTATAAATATATATATAAAATATATATATATATTTTTTTTCTGAGTCAAAGACACAGAACAACCACAGACAATTTTCCCCCAAAATAGCTTGGCCAGACCATGCGACCTCTTTTATGCTCTTTGTTATAATGGTGCAAGGAAGAACCTCCCTTCCACCTCTACAAGGGGCTCTTGGAGGGAGGATTTTGTGGTCAGAAAGCTCTTAAGAGCTGCCATACACTCATCCCAGATCTCTGACTGAGCAAAATCCACCTTAGGTAAGGGTGTAGGCAGGAGTCAAACACTCCTGAGTACAATAACGTCAAGTAGTGATTTCAAAAGGGGCAAGTCCAAAGTCATGTCAACTGCAAGGAGATTCTTTTTAAATATACTTTTAAATCATGGTAAAAGACACATAACCTAAAATCCACCATTTCGAGTGTACACCTCTGGGCATTAAGTGCATTCACATTGTTGTGCAGCCATCCCTACCATCCATCTCCATCTCCAGAAGTCTTCCATCTCCCCCACTGACACTTCTTACCCATTAAGCACTAATCCTGAAGATTCTTTTATATACATATACACACATAATCATATATATGATTCTTATATAGAGATATGATTCTTATACATACACATACATATATACATATATATAAACAGATTGTATAGCTTCTTTGAAAAAAAAAAACCCATAGCATTTGCTTTGGCAAGGTGGGTTCTCTTCTTAGATATTGAAAAAAAATCAGAACTCATTCTCACCGATGAAAAATTGTCTTGTCATTGAATACCTACTGTTGATCTCATTTATAGGAGCTCTCCCCCCACCCCCAGAATCCTGAGACTGGTGGAGGAGGGCTCCCATTAGCAGCAGGGGTTTGGCACATGGAGCGGTGGAATTATTCCCTTGGATGGTGTTGGAGAAGAAGGGATGAAGTACCATGAGAATAGAAGAATTGAAAATAGGAAGGAGGTTTGAAAAGAAAGAGAGGAGAAGTTAGGAGAGAACTACTCTGGCCACATGTGGGTAATGGCTGTTCTCTCGGACAGCATGATACAGAGTATTTCCACCATCACGGGAAGTGCTCACAGAGAGTTTAGTTTCCAGAGTCAGACTTGATTCTACCTATGTCACTCACAAGCTCCATAAATTTAGTCATTTCCCCATTCTGAGCCTCAGCTTTCTCATCTGCAACACGGGGTAATAATCTCCCATACACTGTTGGTGGATTTGTAAATTGGTGCAGCCACTATGAAAACAGTATGGAAGTTCCTCAAAAAATTAACATTCGAACTACCATGTGACCCAGCAATCCTACTTGTGGGTATGAAAACAACCTAAGAGTCCATGGATAGACAAATGGATAAATAAGATGTGGTGCATATATATGATGGAATATTAACTCAGCTATAAAAAAGAATAAAATCTTGCCATTTGCAACAATATGGACAAGCCTAGAGGTATTACATTAAGTGGTATTATGTTAAGTCACACAGAAAAAACAAATACCATATATAGTTTCCCTTCTATGTAGAATTTTATTTACTTTTTAATATATTTTATTGATTATGCTATTACAGTCGTCCCATTTCTCCCCATCATTCCCCTCCACCCTGCACACCCCCTCCCACCCACATTCCCCCCTTTAGTTCATGTCCATGTGTCATAAGTTCTTCAGCTTCTACATTTCCCACACTATTCTTGCCCTCCCTCTGTCTATTTTCTACCTACCATCTATGCTACTTATTCTCTGTACCTTCCCCCGTCTCTCCTCCTCCCACTCCCCTGTTGCTAACCCTCCATGTGATCTCCATTTCTGTGGTTCTGTTCCTGTTCCAGTTGGTTGCTTAGTTTGCTTTTGTTTTAGGTGTGGTTGTTAATATCTGTGAGTTTGCTGTCTTCTTACTGTCATATTTTCATCTTCTTTTTCTTAGATAAGTCCCTTTAACATTTCATATACTAAGGGCTTGGTGATGATGAACTCCTTTAACTTGACCTTATATGAGAAGTGCTTTATCTGCCCTTCCATTCTAAATGACAGCTTTGCTGGATAGAGCAATCTTGGATGTAGGTCCTTGACTTTGATGACTTGGAATACTTCTTTCCAGCCCCTTCTTGCCTGTAAGGTCTCTTTTGAGAAATCAGCTGACAGTCTGATGGGAACTCCTTTATAGGTGACTGTCCCCTTATTCCTTGCTGCTTCTAGAATTCTCTCCTTCATTTTAATCTTGGCTAATGTAATTATGATGC
>PVKU01016013.1:0-16180 GCA_004027475.1 Anoura caudifer | reverse complement strand
GTGCCCCTCCGCACCTCTGCTTTTTCCTGCCGCGACTCCGCCCCTCTTACCGGTCTGGATGAATCGTTGTTGGACTTCCAAACAGTTTGATTTTCTGAGATCTGGTTGTTTTCTTGTTTCTATATCTTTGTTGTCCTTAATTTGGTTGTGAGAAGAGACACAGTGCGTCTGCCTATGCCTCCATCTTGGCCGGAAGTCCGAAACAAGTAGGGTTTTAAAATACACTAAAAATATTTTAAGTAATAAAAATAAAGTATTTAAAAGCCTGGAAACACCATTTTTTCTGATTTAAGGCTTCGTTTCCACTTACAAGCCTTACAGGTCAATTTAACCTCCCCAAATATTATCCCAATGCTTTCTGTTACACTGTTAACATCCTGAAAGATATCATGAGATCAAAGCTTTATATCCATATTCAGTAACCCCCAGTGGAAACTGGAAATGAGGATATAGCATCATGTTTTAAGCTTTAACAGATTCTTTATATGGCTCATCCATCCAGTTTATTCTGTTGAAAGAAGCTATGAAAAAAGAAGGACATTATCCCTGGAAAAAAATGAATCACTCCCCTCTTTGTGTACCTAGAGCACTTCGTTTTAAAATTCTATTCTGGCAATTATTAGCAGGGTAACTATCTGTCTCTCACTAGATTGTAAGTTCATTAAGGGTGGAGGCCATGCCTCATTCATCTTTGTTTCCCCAAATCTCAGTACAGGGGCCAATTTATTATGTGCCTCTGAGCGTATTCTATTACCCCTTCAATTCCCTATCCAAAAATTGACCTTTCTCATAGTGTTAGTATAAGAATTACTTGAAAAGAAATAAAGTGACATACATGTGTAAGGTATTCCACAAACATGAAGCTGTGTTACATTGTATTGAATGTTTTTCAAACACACACACACAAAAATGGTTTTCTTTCCTTTCTCAAAAGAATACTATTGCTTTTTTATTCTAGTATTGAATGTTACATTATGTGTTTGAACCTCTGAAAAGCCACAGGACACATACAGATCATGAGTCATGAAGTCACTATTTCCTCGGCTATAAATACTTTAGTTCTAATGTCTAACCTGCACCATCTGCAAGCCAATGGCTTTCAGACAATGAGATACTTCTGTATTGAAATTCCAGGAGACATCAAAGCTTGATGCTTTCGGACCACCAGACACAAAAATGGCACTGAACTACCAAAAGGAAGACGTGGTCAACATCTCCCACAACCGTCAGCCCCTAAAAGTGGCTCAACACAAAGGCAGTTTTTCTGGAGTAGGGATGGCAGAACTGTTCAAAGGGAGGATTTTACTAAAACTGGATTCACTTTTCCAGACCCAGAGATGTCACTGACTTCATGGAATACCTAGTTCTGCCCTTTAAAAAAAAAACCCTAAGTGTCTTTATAAATATATCCACTGGATTAAACCAAATGAACCACAGTTTCTTAACTAGTCATTGAGCTAGGAGGAAAATACAATGTTCCTGTGTTAGAGAAGCAAAAGACAAAGCTCTAAATTTTATCATTTACACGCAAATAGGAACTATATGTAGAAATGTTTTTCTGTCTCACAAAGCTGGGTTTTCTTTATAAATGTATTGTTAAATTGTGTGACCTTATACAAATAATATCACTTCTGTGTCTCACTTTCCTTGTCCATAAAATTAAAGTGTGAGTCTAAATCAAGCCAGTCCATCCAGCCTCTCTGGAGCATCAGTGACATCACTGGCTTAGACTTAGTTCAGCCATCCTACTGCTTGTCACTTGTGTTAAAGCTCCATTGTGCTACATCACAATACAGCAACCCTAGGAAGCATGTGGAATAATGATTTTGAAAAGGTAGATGACTTCCATAATTAAATGCAACAAGGAAATGCATGCAGTCCAAAGGTAATTATTGAACTTCTATAATCACTATCAACAACTTAGCAACAAATACTGAAGGGTATTTTATCTCATTATCATATATTGCCAATATGGATGAAGTGATTTTTGGTTTTAGAATCCTCACTCTTTGTTAATCTTTACCCAAAAGCTTCAAAGGCCTTATCATTATTCTTAAATTAAAAGGTAGCATAATAAAAAAAAGAAAAAAAATCTGCAGCTTTTGTAACAAAAACAAGCAAACAAACAAAATAAGTAAAACACATGATTTGTATTATCTTCAGGACCTAACCAGGACCTGAGTTACCTTAGGGAAGTTATTTAGTCTGTCTGGGCATCAGTTAGTTTATCTCTAAAATGATAATAATATCTCTGATTTAAAAATACTTCAACATAAAGTGAAATAATATACCCAAATTACTCGGTACCTAGCAGATTTCTTCCATATTAATTTCACATCCATATTTTATTTAAATTTTATTTTTTAATTACTGTTTATATTCAATATTATTTTTATTGGTTTCAGGTGTACAGCATAGTGGTTAGGTAATCATATACTTTACAAAGTGTTTCCCTGATATTTCTGGCACCATACATAGTCATTACAACATTATTGACTATATTCCCTAAGCTATACTTTTCATCCTGTAACTGTTCTGTAACTATCAATTTGTACTTCTCAATCCCTTCACCTTTTGCACCTAGTTCCCCAACCCTCCCTCGCTCTGGCAACCATCAGTCTGTTCTCTGTATCTATCGCATCCATACTCTTAACATGCCTTATAAATGATGTTAGTTTCTTGGTTATGATGTCATAACCAAGAACATATCCTTGGAAGTCTGTAATCTACTTTTGATAAAATTGCCCAATAATAATTAAGGCATTTCTTATCAATACAGGTGTTCATTTGATCAAATACTTATTAAGCACCTAGCATGTTTCATATGATGTGATTTGTACTATACACATACACAAAAATTCCAAATTTATCAGTCTCACATATTTTAAAAATTCAGGGTCATTCCTCACCATTGTATCCTGGAACACATTTTCCTGCTTGTCCTGGAGGGGGTGTTTTAGAATTACCTAATCCAATACACGATGCTGTAATTGGGGATCCAGTCTCTGGAAAAAGAAATGTTATTTATCATTTAATGTTTCAACCTGAGTTCATGATTTCTTCAGTGAGTACACTGCCCTTCTCCACCAGGTTTGTCACAGAATTAAAATGCATGAGGCATAGACAAATAGTGCAAATGCATTATTTAAAAATTTAAAACCCCAGTAATTTATGCCATATCAACATTTTAAAACTTAAGGGTACCCATTTAGAATACTATATATAGTAGTGCTTCTTTTAAAGAAAAGAGAGTCTTCTCTGGCACTCTCAGTTGTGGGGCGCTGGTGTGAAGAATGGAGAACTGTGTGACTGGAAGAGGTTTACAAATACAGGTTCGAAACAAGCAGATCTCTAGAAAAGTCTCTCTTAACTCACCTAATGTTATTTTATCATGGTAAATAATGGCTTTGTGTGAAATATTTATAGCTTAGTCTCTGGAATAAGTAACCTAACAAGTTTAAAAACAGTATCATATTCTAATATTTTTTAAGAACTATACTTGCCTAGAGACCCTGGCATCTGAAGCTGAATTTACCAATGCTTTATCAAGTTGCTCTCAATCTGTATTTCCTGGATTTCTAAAAGTCCCAAAACATAGGAAAAAATATATTTATACCATGCTGATTATTTCAGCAGCTAGACCAGATACTTACCCACAATCAGCCTGCAGTGATTAACAAAAATGTTAATTTTGTTTTTCTCTATCTCCAGTTTTAACAATCAGAAAAATAGCAGTTATTACATAATGACCGTAGTTCTATAAGTGATTATTTTTATGGAAGAATGCATTTGTTATTATTAGTAAATACAAGTGTAAACTTAACAGAATCTTTTCAGTGTGAGATTCATAACTGTGGAGGGCAGGATAAAAGAGTGTTGATAGTGAAAAGTTTCAGAACTGTTGGCTTAGTATTGTACACACACATACACCTGGAGGATTCATTGCCCAAACAATCAGATCCAAAGTAATCCAAACTTATAAAAACATCTATCTTCCTAAGGACTCAAAATGTATTCCTTCTACTATGATCTCTACCATAATTTATCACACAGTTATATCACTTTAGAATGATGGGAAGAATTTATTACTGTTCTTTATTTTCCAGCATCATTCAATTTATTATTCACTTATTCACTTATTCACTTTATTATTCAATTTATTATTATTTTATGGATGGTGACTCAGCTGGCATCAATAACAGAAGATGGACTCCTGAACATTAAAACACAGTCCCTATGTCATAGCCCAGCCCTTAAGGTGCTAGGCCATATGATCACTGCCGATGAGAAGCACTGAGTACCCAGAGCAGACATTTTTGATGTTTAACAGTGAATTCACAAATATTTTCATAGCAAGACAAATGGGAATGTATTCTATGAAATGGCACTTCATCAGCTGTGCAATACCCTGGCCATTCTCCCTCCAGCACAATCAAAGCATGCGAGGAGATGTGCATGTTTAGAAATGTGAACAGCACTTTTCCCTTTGCTTTTAAAACTGCCTGAGTGTTCATATCAGTTATCCTTCAAAACTGTGGACAGACAAGAGCAGTGGTGAGACAGGAAGCAACCCTGTAGAGTGAGATCTTTAAGGGAAGGTCCACAAACACAGCAAGGTGACAACAGAAACAGAGGCTGCTAGGTCACCTTAGGAGAGGAGCTATCCCCTTCAAGGTACTTCTACCCCCCCTCCCACCCTGGTGGGAAGCAGCTGCTAAAGTAAATCTGCTGTTTTAAAAGTAAATTTTATCAAGTTTAGTTTATCAGTAGGGGTACTCCAATCATCTAAAGTTCACATTCACTACATTTCTTTAAAAAAAAAGTGTACTGATTTTAGAGAGAGAGGAAGGAAGAAAGAGAGAGAAAAAAATAACATCAATATGAAAGATCAACATCAACTGGCCACCGCCATACCCACACAAACTAGGGATCGAACCCACAACCCAGGTATGTGCCCCAACCAGGAATCAAAACCCCAACCCGGAGCGTCAGTTACAGGATGACACTCTAACCAACTGAGCCACACTGGCCGGGCTCAAACTCACTACACTCCCTAACAACATGAGGCTTCTCGGCAAATTGTCAACTTAGACTCCAGACCCTACAAATATAACTTCCAATGGCTCTGGTACCTCCTGCTTAAAAGAAAAACAAAGAACCAGAACAACAAAACTCTAACTGCTCCATGCTTCAACTTGTCTTACTGTGTATTCTCATGAAAGATGTCAACACTACTCTGCTCTTCCTGTAAGATTGGGAGAAAGGGAGCAGGGGAAGTAGAAGCAGGAACAAAACCTAGTCTTAAATAAAGACAAGAAAGGATTAGTGAAGTGTTGTCAGTATTGACTGCCTAAGTCAGCTGACATCACACATACTTCCTGAAAATCTTAAGCATATTTGTATAGTGCTTACATATTTATAATCTTTTAGCCTTCAGCTGTTTTGTCATAGTCTATGATTGTAAAAGAACTAAGAAAAGCACATGTATATGTGATTATTTTGACTGAATTTTAAGGGCAGTGAAAAGGATTATCCAGTCAGTTAAAGTATATAATACTAGTTTATACTCCAAACATTAACAATTTGAGTATCTCATTGGCCTGACTTTGATATTCATTTAAGGGATTAGGAAAAAAATGTTGTTAGTCATATGCAAAGGATACTATGAGAAAAAATGACATTCCTAAGACTCTAAGCACAATAAAGAGCCACACTTAGGAAAAAAGTCACACTAGAAAGACCATAATGATTGTTATAGAAAGTTTGGTTTTCTGTCTTTCTACCTTTGAATGTCCTGAGGCCCCAAAACTGAGCTACCCCTAATGCAAGGATGCACCTGTGGGCTCAGACATTCACACACATGGACCTCATGGCCACCCTGACTCTCAGGCTAGTCTGTGTACCCATCTGCAAAATATATAAAGAACTCACACAACTCCACTCCAAGAAGACAAACAACCCAATTAAAAAATGGGCAAAGGGCTTGAACAGACACTTCTCCAAGGACATACAGAGGCCCAGAGATATATGAAAGGATGCTCAGCATCACCAGCCATCGGAGAGATGCAAATTAAAACCACAATGAGATACCACTTCACACCAGTCAGAATGGTCATAATAAACAAAGCAACAAACAAGTGCTAGCTAGGTTGTGGAGTAAATGGAACCCTAGTGCACTGCTGGTGAGATTGCAGACTGGTGCAGCCACTGTGGAAAACAGTATGGAATTTCCTCAGAAAACTAAAAATGGACTTGCCTTTTGACCCAGCAATTTTACTGCTGGGATTATACCCTAAGAATCCTGAATCATCAATCCAAAGGAACCTATGCACCCCAGTGTTCATAACAGCACAATTTACAATAGCCAAGTGCTAGAAGCAACCTAAGTGCCCACCAGCAAATGAGTAGACCAAAAAACTGTGGTATATTTACACAATGGAATACTATGCACCAGAAAGAAAGATGGAGCTCCTACCCTCTGTGACAGCATGGATGGAACTGGAGAGTATTATGTCAAGCGAAATAAGCCAGGAGGCAAGGGACAAATACCATATGATTTCACCTTTAAGTGGAACCTAATCAACAAAACAAACAAGCAAGCAAAATATGACCAGAGACATAGAAATTAAGAACAAACTGACAGTAACCAGAGGGGAGGTGGGAGGGGATAATGGGGGAGAAGGGGGAAGGGTTTATAGGAACATGCATAAAGGACACATGGACAAAGCCAAAGGCGGGTAGGATTGAGGGTGGGAGGTGGAGATGGCTGGGGTGGAGAGAGTGGTGGGGGGGAAATGGAGACAACTGTACTTGAACAATAATAAAAAAAGATTAAAAAAAGAAAAAGAAAAAACACCCAGGCATGCTGCGGCCTTTAACTAAACTGTTAAGGCCTCCCAATGCCCCATTTTTTAAATGTTCTAAAAACCTCTGCTTCACACTATCAGCTACAATTAACAATTTAGCATTTATCCAGGGAGATAGAAATCCAGATGCGACATTGTGACTGGGAAATAGCTACATTAACAAAACAGAACATCCTCTTTGAAGAAGAGAATAGGGTACCACATTTGGAGAAATCTTTCCAAAGATATCTCACCTTAGAAACACACAATGCTTAGCAATGTACCAGCACAAGTTGTTTAGATAAGAGACAACCAGGAAGAAGATGGCAGGGAATTAAAGAACGTGACAGATAAAGTACCTTGATACATTTCTATTCATACTGTAGTAGAAGCTAATACAGACACTGCACTCTTTTGCATGTGTCTTTGCTGCCTCACTCCACCTTATTGCTTTAGTGAGATGTTACCTAAATAAATTTTCCTTAACAAAGGAAAGAGAACTAATATATGTTACTTTTCAAAGATGAATTATGTAGTATAAAATGCATACATATACATATACATATACATATACATATACATATACATATACATATACATAGAGAGACCTAACCTAGAAAATTTAAACCATTTGCCCTGAGAAGCATGGAAGAGACAAGTATATCTCATGAGGTTCTCATGTAGAATAAAGAGAATTAGAAGAGAACAAAAACCATCCAGACTGTCTCAGAGGAAGAAAAATAGTTGTGACAGAAAGTGTGCCTACTCTCTCATGTTTGCAAATAGAAGTAATGGTGGTACATACCATTTGTTAGCAAATACTTATTGAGCAACTACTATATATTAGGTACTGTCATTGCAACTGTGGATACAGCAATAAACAGAAATGACCAAAATTATTATTTCAAGGAGTTCACATTCCAGTTGGAGAGACAAACAATAAAACTAAACTAAAGCAAAATATATGGCCTATTAAAGAGTGAGAAGCATTGAGAAGGTAAAGAAGACATAAACAGGGTATGAGATGTAATGAGAGGAACTGCAGTTTTAGATGTGGCGGTCAGGAAAGACTTCCTTGAGGAGGTGACATCTAAGCAAAGACTTGAAGAACAATGCAGACATACCATTTACATATCTAGAGTCAAAGAATCCAAGAGGAAGGAACCACAAGTGCAAAGTTCCTGAGATAGGTTTATTCCTAGAGGGTTTGAGGAACAGTAGGGCAGCCACTGTGACTGCGGCAGAATGAATGAGCAAAGTATTAACAGGAAATAAGCTCAGAGAGGTAATGAGAGACAGAGCATGAAAAAATAATTCAAAGTCCTTTTAAGACTTTCAGCTTTTAGTTTGAGTGATGTTGCAAGTTAATTGGGGCTTTTAAACCAAGAAGGTAATGAATCACAGCTATGCAAATAATATTTACTTGAACATTTGCAATCATTTAGGTACTGTGACCAGGTTTATTTTATTTGGCATTTTGAGAGAGATGTAGGGGAAGAAATGCATGGACAGACAGAAGCTATATTAGAATAGTTGATTAATGGTAGCGATTCCTGTGGCTTCCTCAGCATCAGGAACCAATTCACATGAGAATCCACTAAGGCCCAGTTAGATGGTACATGGGAGACGGCTCACACCAACCAAAGATGATCACTTTTGTTGCATAAGTGTTAGTGTGCATAGATCAATACAACATTTCTGAATGGCAATTGGGCAATTATAAAAATTGTTAAAAATGCACATACCCTTTAACTCAGTTATTCTACTTTAAGGGATATATATATATATATATATATATATATATGAAGAAATATTTGTAAGAGTTCACAAATATTAAGCATCAAGAACATTTATCACAGTATTATCTATATTAAAGTTTAAATGGTTGCCCCAAAATAGGGAATATTTCATATTAAGTAGTAATACAAAACCTTTCAAACACCATAAAAAATCTGATTTGGAAATAATTCTCAAAAAATGTTGTTTAGAAAATCTGTAAAACAGAATACCTAATATAATTATTTTTTTAATAATATACATTGAGCAAAAATTAACATTTGGACAAGACACGCATTAAAATTTTGACAGAAGTCACTTCTGAATGGTAAGCAAAAGTGATGTTATGTTGAAGAGGCCAAAGGCTATGTCCACAACATCGGAATTTGTCCACAGTGGGGATTAAAGAGACTGCAATTTGTTGTTTTTTTATCATGTTTTTATTATTATTCTATTACAGTTGTCCCAATTTTTCTCCCTTTGCCCTCCTCTGCCCAGCCCAACCCCCGCTGCCTCTGTCAAACCCCACACTGTTGCCCACTTCCATGGGTCATTCTTCTTCCCAACATATGGGACCTATGTGCTCTCTTTTAATTTGGGCCACATTTTGATGGTTCTGCCTAATAAAAAAGAATGGAAGTGATACTGTATTTCTAAGCACAGGCCTTCAGACTTTTAAAGCACTCTTCCTGGAACCACTGAGCCACAGGTAAGATGGCCCGCTACTCTGAATCCAAGATAAAAATGCCATTTCCAGGTATTTCCATCAACAATCCTTAGTCCAGCCCTCCAGCCATTCCCAGACAGGAGACTGAAGCCATGCTGGACCCACCAGAGCAGCCCATTCCCCACTCAGTGTGTCTGAATTGTCTCAACTAACAGCGCCTACAGCACAAATTCCCCAGCTGATCTCTGCCTCTAGCCCTAATATACAACATCATGAGATGCGGTTGCTGTTTTAAGCCACTAGGCTTTTGAATTTCCTTTTAAACAGTAATAGATACTTGGAACACTTATCATTAAAAATCTTAACAAAATCTTTCAGAAAAGAATCAGTGCAATTGTCAAAATGAGCTGTGCATATCAGTATATGAAAATATTCTCCAGGCCTATAGTTGGAATCAGATTTTTCTAGTGTGCCTGAAAATCATTTGCATCAGCAGGACCAAACACAGTCCAGCCCCTGACATTTTATGCTCAGAAAATGTTTGCTGACAAGTAATATGTATTTTTTACATGATTTTTGGTTCCAGTTCCCACCATTGAGATCAAGATTCTTTAAAAAAAATGGCAAATCACAGAATGCAGTCTCATAATGAACGAGAGAGCAAATGAAACAGAGGATTCAAGGAAAAAGAAAAATATTGTCCGTTACTGTTATATTTGTTACAACCTTTTTTCTTATTCCAAGAATGATATTCAAAGGTCAGTCCTTCAATATTCATTAAATATATTCTACTCGCTGAAAGGCATTTTGTGGGAGGAAGAAAGTGCTCAGAGTGAAAAGATATTTTAAACAGGATAGCAGCATGTTCAAAGATAGAGAAGTTAGACCATTGAGGGAGTGACTGCCAGTTATTCAGCAGGGTTAACCTTGGGGGCAGTGGGTGGACTAAGGGCAATAATAAGAAACAAAGTGAAAGAGATTAACAGAGGCAGATCCTGAAGCGCCTTCTGTAAAATTTTAACGAATCTGGACATAATTCCAGGAACACTGAGAGACATGAGGGATTTTTAGCAGAGGCAGTTTGCTCAGTATTGCATTTTAGAAACATCTCTTTAGTTGGAAGGTAGAACACTAAACTCAGGTTAACAGCCAAGTGCAGGAAATCAGGGGTTGAGGTTCTTATGCAGGTAGTAGAAGATGAGACTCCATGTGAGTCATACTCAGAATCAAAAGGTCTTGGTGACTGTTTGGGTATGGGGAAAAAGATCCCCAGGTTTTGGCTTACAAATTAGAATTAACAGAGAAAGAAGAGTAGATGTGAGTGAGGGTTAAGGAGAGGAAGATGGTGGCAGGGTCACAAGTCCAGTTGTAAACAATAGCTCCTGCTGCATCTGGAAATCTGCCCTTCTGCCCCCACTGTGGTTCTAGAAACACTACCTTTAAGCAGTATGGATTCAGAAGCTTGTAGTCCATGCAGAGAACTAAAGTCCTGGAAATAAACCAATTCAGCAACTTGGTACCATTGAGTCATATTAATTATAGCATTGTGGTGGGCATAGCAGCAATTTGAAAGAAACCATTCTCTCCACCTCTGAATCTATACCATGAGTTATAAATAACTTGAATGTTAATAAGGGAAAGAAAGCAGAAACAGTGAGATATACCAGTGAAAAAAATCAATTTAATCTTTGTGTTCAGAAGATGGTATGATTACAATTTAAAATACTTAATTCAAAGCAGCCTACCTTTTCATACTGGAAGCAAATCATTAATTCAAACTGTGAGACACAGGTCTCATCCTGCTCCCTTACCAGCACATGCCTATAACTGGGGAGAAACTCATAAATAACATGCAGCTGAATTAGATACGCATACTGAATTTAGAAAGGCATAAGATAAGACATATGAAGAGAAAACTCCAGACAACACAAAACATTGACAGCTCTGGTTCTAATCTTAACTGGTTAACTTTGGGAAATTACATTGCAATTACTTTTTCTCATCTATAAACAGATCTCTTATGTTCCAAGTTTTCATGAATCTGGATTACCAACAAACCAGGAAGCTATAAAATTGTCTTTACAATCATAAAGCATTATTCATTGAAAGGAAAGAAAAAGAAATATATTTATGAGTGTTACTATAGACCAGGAACTCTGGTGCATCATTTGTACATATTTCACTTCATTTCAAGCTTCCTACAGACCCACGTGTAAAAGCCTGAGCAGATCAAAAACTTGCCTGTGGCTGCAGAGTAAGTGATGGAATCAGGTTTTAAACACAATCCTGTTAGGATTCAGCATCACTTTTCACTACCGGCACTGCTTTTTCAACAATAGTCACATATTGTTTTCCAAATGAGAACTGGGAACTCTTTTGTGGGGCCAATAGACCCACAGTGCCAGAGTTCATACGCAATGGGAAGAAACCAAATTGTCAGACAGTAAGGTTTTCAAGGAAGTGTTTAAGAACTCTTTTTCCTGTTAAAGATCCAGAAAAATATGACATATTTTCACCTTTCTAGAGTGGACTAAGTGTGATTTTTGCCAAGGGCAAGAGAATTAGAATAGTTGATATTGCAAAGACCAAACCAGCTCTACATTATTAATCTATTTTCCAGTGTTTAGTCTCTTGTCAAAACATTATCTGATATAATGAGGACAAATAGAGATTCTTAAAAACAATTATTATATATATCCTAAATCATGTATAGTAGTCACATTTGAAAAATACCTAAGTTGAAGTCATTCCTACATTGTAATGCTACGAAGATGAAAATGTCTGATTCAGTGACTATTTGACTTGGGGAATTAATTTCCAGATGGATTAACAATTTGTAAACAGTTATTCACTTTCAAAGAGAGAAAGCCTCATCAAGCCTGCCTTACATTTAACAAAAGATTATTCTCCAAATCAAATTCACATAGTTTAGCTCTAAACTCCTACTTCTCAAATTATCAGTAAAAATTGCCTACTTTAAACTAACAAAGACTGCTCTAAATGAGAAAAAAATGTGGTTGCTAGGCAACAAAGATGATGTCAGGTCTTTCTTCTCTCACCAGATGGATGCTGTCAGCATCGCTAGCTGAAATGACACTGCATCTACATCACTGTTTCTCCCTCACTCACATCTTCTCAGGCTAAACTACATCAATTTTCTTTTCCATGAATGAAAAAAGAGATATATTTATTTTTGACCATTACATTGAGAAAAAGAAAAAATGCAGCAGACAGTAGTATTCATTCATACTGCTAAAGACTCTGAGTTCTACTCTTTGAAAGCAGCATAAGGTATATCTGAACAAGTTCATGGGCAATGGCGTTCCCAGTCCAGTCCAACCCAGCCCTTTGAGTTTCAGAGTGTGCACTTCAAGAGTCTAGTTCAACCCATTGTATTTGAAAATATACCATGTACTTTAATGAAAACCAATCACCATAGGCCAAACTGGATGGACTCAGAAATGATTAAGTAAACTCCAGAAGCAGGAATGATGGAGTTAAAGAGTCAAACTTAGGAAGGCAGCATTTAGTTGTATAAGAAATATTTTACTCTAAGATCTGCAGCCAGAGGGAAAGTTGTTAGTGACAACTGGCCCTCAAACCACAGAGAAAAGGTTTTAAATTATTAAAGATAGAGTCTTCAAGGTAAAGTCACCAAGAAAATATTTTTCTTATTGTCTTGTCAGTAATATAGAGCCTCGTATTTGTTAGCCCTAGGAAGGCACTTTCCAGAAAATATATAGGATTTTGCAGGGTACACAAGCTAAATATAATTTCAGTTAGAAGAAAGTCACATAACTAGCACATAGCTGTAAAATGTTTTTTAAAAGGCAAAAATAACAAGAATCATAAAGCTTCCAGGGATGAATTCCTGGGATGAAGAAGATTCTTTGTTGTAGACTAAACATCAAACAACAAACTGACAGATTGAAACCTTTCTGCAATAAAGTATATCAAATGAGATGCACAAAAATGGAATGTCACAGAAGCAAGGGTAACAAAGGAAAAGAATGATTTAGGAAACAAACAGTTGCTTAAACTTTGATACCCTAGCTATAACATCTTCAAATCTTGGCTACATGTACACAATTAGTCAGTCTACTTAGGAGAAATGAGACAGTACCAAATTTCAGCCTGTACCATTTCCTATGAAGATCTATGCTTAGGCTAATTATTTTTAAACTATAATTACTTATTCAATTTTGAGGTTTTGATTCTTGTAAATAAAATGTATTGCTTTCTTTTTAAAAATTCTGTGCTAATGGATCTTTCCAGATCAACAAAAGGATGAAGACTAAATTGAGCCAGCCTAACCAATTTTTGAGTTTAAAACTATTGTCCCAGTTGTCTATTCTCAGGAAATATATCCTACCAAACTGCAAAAAATAAAGATTATCATGTCAAGTAAACTTGACACTCTTTAATAACACAGTTTTAGGACATATATGCTTTTAGGAACAATGATTTTGATTTAAACAACAGCATGCTTGAATTTGCTGGAGCCTTTGGGTCTACTTTAATAAAATCAAGAATTATCAAAACAAAATCTAGAGAGAAGATGGCAGCATGGTAAGAAGATGCACATCCCTCTTCCAACTTCACACAGGTGTTAAAAAGGGACATTTTCCAATGCAGCACAGCAAACAGACACCAAAAACACAGCATATTTGAAAACAGATGATCGAAAATTGCAGTGGACATTGAAAAACCAGATGGTAAGGAGAGTACTCCGGCACCTGGGCAGGGGCTGAGAAACCGGGCCAGGGCTGGCCATAAGACTATAGGGAGGGAGCTGGGGCAACTACTTCCTGAACAGCCAAGCAGGGACCCGGCAGTGCTGGCATAAACCTGGATACCTGAAATCTCACAGAGAGGAGTTAAGATCTCATAGCCCTGGGAGGACTGTGTGTTGGAGCGTGCACTTCTGTCTGTGCCCACGCAACATTGTAAACAGCTGTGCCTGGATCGTTCACAGCAGTGCACCCTGAGAGAACTGGGGTGCAGTCTCGTGGTACCTCTATGATCTCTTGGCCCAGCGCAGATACTCGCGCCAGCAGGGAACAGCAATAGGTCTCCCGGCGCCATCACGCCATTGCGCCATCACGCATCGGAGGCCTGAGTGGGCTGCTGGGAGATAATAGACACTGGTGTGCAATCTGGGTAGGGATTGAGCCATGTTCGTGGGACAGTTGGCACCTGTACAAGGAAGACTCAGGGAACATCGGCGCCTGTGGGCGCGCGACCACAGTTGGCACCTGGGACCCTATGCGGAGAGTCTTGGGATAACTCTGAGGACAGTAGGCCAGAGAAAACTGAGTGCTGAATAAGGAAAAAAACAATACGGTCACCCCTCGACCACTGCAGTCATCAAGGCCAGAAAAACCAGCTTGGCAAGATTGATAACAGCAAGAATTAGCAGTTTTGGTGTTTTTCATTTTTTCGATTTTTTTGTGTTTTTTTTTTCTTTTTCTCTTTTTCATTATTTTGATCTTTTTTACCCCTGAACTCCTTTTTGCTTCTCATTACTTCTTTGTTGTTTTACTCCTTCTTCCTTTCTTTCCAAGCTTATCTCTTCTTCCTGTCTTTTTTTCTCTGTTTTCTTTTTCATTCTACTTTCCTTTATACACGTTTCATTTTTTTATTTCCTTTTCCTTCTTTTCTATTTTTTCCTTCCCTTGTCTTTTCTCTTTTTAAACACATACAAGTGAGCCAAAAACAAAACAAAATGGAACAAAAAAAAACCCTGGAACTGTGGAAAGACCAGAGTTGGCCCCAAAGAGGGGGCACTTCAACAACCGAGAGACTGGAAGCAGTGAATACCAGGCAACCCGAAGGAGATAGCACCATTGAATTTCACAGGCATTCTACCACAGAAGTTCACAACATAAACCCAGGGAACCAGAACAAATCAATTTAAGAAGCTGAGGCTAACAAGAAGAGTCTCACAAACAATGGGAAGACAAAGAAACAATCCACAAATGAAAGAAAAGGAGGAAGCCCCAGAAAGAATGCTAAATGAAATGGAGGCAACTCAACTATCAGATTTTGAGTTCAAAGCAATGGTTATTAGGAAGCTCCAAGAGCTCTCAATGAGCTAGCAGAAACTACAGGGAAGCTACGATGAACTCACTGCAAACTATATCAACATGAAAAAGGAAATAGAAAAAATCAACAAGGGCCAAGAGGAAATGAAGAGTACAATTTCTGAACTGAAGAACACAGTAGAAGGAATCAAAAGCAGAATCGATGAAGTAGAAGATCGGATCAGCAAGTTGGAGGACAAAGTAGAAAAAAGAAGCCAGAAGGAGCAAGAAAAGGAAAAGAGGCTTAGAAAGAATGAAGAGGGATTAAGAGAAATGCAAGACAGTATGAAACGAATTAATATCCATATAATAGGGATACTAGAGAGAGAAGAAAAGCAAGGGATAGAAAACCTATTTGAAAAAGTAATGGTGAAAAACTTCCCTAATTTGATGAGAGAAAAAGTCACACAAATCCAGGAAACACAGAGAGTCCCAATCAAGAGGAACCCAAAGAGGCACACTTCAAGACACATCATATTTAAAATGGCAAAATTCCAAGACCAAGAGAGAATCTTAAAGGCAGCAAGGAAGAAAAAGGAAGTAACATACAAGGGAGCCCCAATTAGGTTAGCATCCCACTTCTCAATGGAAACACTCAAAGCCAGAAGAAAATGGCAAGAAATATTCCAAGTAATGAGAACCAAAGGCCTGCAACCAAGACTACTTTACCCAGCAAGGCTTTCAATCAAGATAGAAGGCCAAATAAAGAGCTTCCCAGACAAAAGAAGTCTAAAAGAATACACCTCTACCAAGCCAGCTCTGCAAGAGATACTAAAGGGCCTGCTTTAAGGAAAGGGAGGAAAGGAGAA
>PVKU01016012.1:0-16180 GCA_004027475.1 Anoura caudifer | reverse complement strand
CCTAAAACAAAAGCCAACTAAGCAAACCACTACAACAGGAGCAGAAACACAGAAATGGAGATCACATGGAGGGTTAGCAATAGGGGAGTGGGAAGAGGAGAGAGGGGAACAAGGTACATAGAACAAGTAGCATAGGTGGTAGGTAGAAAATAGACAGGGGGAGGGCAAGAATAGTGTGGGAAATGTAGAAGCTAAAGAATTTATGACACATGGGCATGAACTAAAGGGGGGAATGTGGGTGGAGAAGGGGGTGTGCAGGGTGGAGGGGAATGATGGGAGGAAAATGGGACAACTGTAATAGCATAATCAATAAAATATAATTAAAAAATAATAATCTTTCTAGCCTTATCTTTATATTTATTTTTATTTGTTTTATTAACAATTCAGTTTTATCGTATTTTTCTCCATTACCACTCCCCCCATACACAACATCCACCTCTACACACCCCTTCTCTCTCATCACCATTGTGCATGTCCATGAGTTCTTCTCTTTTACTACTATAAAACTCAATTAGAACAACAGAATGCTAAAGTCAATCTAGAATCACAGGAAGGCAAAATTATAGAATACTGATTTTTAAATGTTGCTTTAGCGTTTTCAAGCACTTTCTTCCATTTCAGGTCTCAGTTCTGTCCTAAAACACATGGATTCCAAATTGCTGTTATCTAAATTATAAATGACTTTATTTAAAGTTTTTTTCCATTTTTATTTTTTAATTTTTAAATTATATTTCTTTCCTTTACCATTTGTCCCCCATTTACCCTCTTCCACTTCCATCTGCCCTTCTCCTCTATGGCTCCCCACCAATCACCACGTAGTTGTTCATATTTGTAAGTCCTTTTTCTTTTTTGCTCTATCCCTCCACTGCCCAACACTGCCCACCACCATCTGTAAACCTGCTATCTATAAGTCTGTTTCTATTTTGCTTATTAGTTCATTTTGTTTGTTAGATTCCACATATGAGTAAAATCATATGGTATTTGTATTTCTCTTATTTCACATAGCATAATGTTCTCCAGGTCCATCCATGCTGTCACAAAGGGTAAAATTTTCTTTCTTTCTTTTTTTATGGCTAAGTAGTATTCCAGTGTGCAAATGTACCATAGTTGTTTTATCCACTCTACTGATGGATCCACATAGTTGTTTTGTCCATCTACTGATGGACACTTGGAATGCTTCCAAATTGTGGCTATTGTAAATAACACTTCAATGAACATAAGGGTGCATAAATTCTTTTGAAGTATTGTTTCAGGTTTCTTCAAATAAATTTTTAGAAGTGGAATCTCTGGGTCAAAAGGGAGTTCAATTTTTAATTTTTTGAGGTATCTCCATACCACTTTCCACAGTGACTGTACCAGTCTATATCCCCAATAGTGCAAAAGGGTTTTCACTTTCTCTACATCCTTGCCAGCACTCGTTGTTTGTTAATTTATTGATGACAGCCATTCTAACTTGTGTGAGGTGATATCTCATTGCAGTTTTAATTTGCATTTCTCTGAGGATAAGTGATGTTGAGCATCTTTTCATATGTCTATTTCCATTTGTATGTCCTCTTTAGAGACATGTCAGTTCAGGTCCTTGCCCATTCTTTAAATGGATCATTTGGTTTTTTGGTGTTGAGTTTTATAAGTTGTTTAAAAATTTTGGATATTAACCCCTTACCAGATATATCATTGGCAGATATGTTCTCCATTCAGTGGGTTGCCTTTTTTTCAGTGGGTTGTTGATAGTTTCTTTTGCTGTGCAAAAACTTTTTAGTTTGAGGTAGTCCCATTTGTTCAGTTTTTTTGTTTGTTTGTTTTCCTTGCTAGAGGAAGTATATCAGAAAAAAATATTGCTATGAGCAATAGCTGAGATTTTACTGCCTATTTTTCTTCTGGAATTTTTATGGTTTCAAGTCTTACATTTAAGTCTTTAATCTATTTTGAATTCATTCATGTGTGTGGTGTAAGTAGGTGGTCATTCCATTTTTCTGCACATAATCTGTCCAATTTTTACAACACCATTTATTGAATAAACAATCTTTAGCCCATTGTGTTTTTGCCTCCTCTGTCAAATATTAATTGACTATAAAGGGGTGGGTTTATTCCTGAGCTCTCTATTCTGTTCCATCAATCTGTGTGTCTGCTTTTTTGCCAGTATTATGCTGTTTTGGTTACTATGGCCTTATAGTATAGTTTGATATTAGGTAGCATGATTCTTTCAGCTTTATTCTTCTTTGTCAAGAAACTGTTGCTATTTGGGGTCATTTGTGACTCCATATAGGTTTTTGGAATATTTGTTCTAGTTCTGTGAATTACGTTATTGGTATCTTGATAGGAATTTCAGTGAATCAGTAGATTGCTTTGGATAGTATGGACATTTTAATGATGTTAATTCTTCCTACATGAACACAGTATAGGCTTCCACTTATTTGTATCTTCTTCAATTTCTTTCTTTAGTATCTTATAATTTTTTGAATACTGATCTTTTACATCCTTAGTTAGGTTTATTCCTAGGTATTTTATTCTTTTTGAAGTAATTGTGAATGAGATTGTTTTCTAAAATTCCATTGCTGATAGTTTATTATTGGTATATAAAAATGGAACTGTTTTCTGGATCTTAATTTTGTATCCTGTTATTTTAGTGAACTCATCTATCAGTTCTAGTAGTTTCTTGTTGGAATCATTAGGGTTCTCTATGTACAATATCATGTCATCTGCACATAATGACACTTCTACTTCTTCCTTTTCATTATGGATGCCTTTTATTTCTTCTTCATGTCTAATTCCTGTGTCTAGGACTTCCAGTGCTATGTTGAATAAAAGTGGCTTATATTTAATTTTATCTATTGCAATAGCTTCCTCTCTCCCAGCATACCTACTGGCTTCATTCTAATTCACTCCTCTCACTAACAGAAAAGTAATCTTTTCACACTATGTTAATATGATTGGGTCTTTCCTTAGTTTAAAAATCCCCAATGACTTCCAACTGTCCTTAGGATAGAAATAAAAACCCTTAACAAAATCATATGCAATATGACACTTCACTAATTCTCTACCCACCTATCTCAACATTCTTCTCTTGGGTTTCTATTTCTAGTCAGCTGAACATCTCTCCACAGATGGCCTTCACATGGACTGTTTAATGGTCTTTTAACTCATTTCCCTCTATACCTAGGTTGCTAAAATCCTTGAGGTCTTCACTGAAATGCAATTTCCTCCTGTAAGTCTTTCCTAATATACTCAGTATATCAGTATCATAATTGTTGTAAGTAATAGCTATCTGATCAGATCTCTCTGTATCAAACAGATTGTAAGTTCCATGAGGTCAGGGAGAATGTATGACTTCCTAAACACTATATTGTTAGTGCCTACCAAAGTGATAGACAATATGTATTAAAAAAGAGAGAGAGACTGAAAATGGTGGTGAGGTAGATGGGAGCTGAACCCACTTGTTCATGCACCCAACTGGGATACCTAGACAATCTTCTGAAGAACAAAGTGAAGATCCAATGGAATCCCTGCTTATATGAAGCTTGGAAGCCAAAATTGTAGAGGACATTGAAAAATAGACATTAAGGAAATTGTGTTGGGACGGTAAGGTCCCTGGGACCTGCACAGGGACCAAGGTTGCTGAGGTCCCAGCCTGGCACCTAGCTCCAGGGTTGGTGGCTGCCGCAGGAGGTTTGGAGGAGGGCCGAATCAGTGATTGTAACTCCATAGCTCCCTCCGATACCAGAGCAGGGAGGGCAGTCCCTCAACAGGAGATACCTGGATGCTTAAAGTCACTGGGGGCAATAAAGACACTGTGGGAGATGCTCAGAGGCAGTATTTCCCCACTGGGACTGTGGTTGCTGGCTAGGACATTACCAGAGAAATTGAAGAGCCGGGTCACACCTAGAGAGGAAGAAGTGTTGGGCCAGGATGGACCCTAACCCAGACACTCTCTGGACTGATCAGAGAGTTGAGCTCTGTGAAAAGCCAGGTGCTTGTTAAGAATGGCAGGCGCAAACAAGAGCAATTTACTCAAAAATTGGCTCTCAGCCACGGTTTAAGGAACTCTCGCAGTGGCTGGGCCAGCGAATAGGGAGTAGGAGAGGTGCAATTTACTCCAAATCAGGGTGCCTCACATACTGATCCAAGTGGGGCAGCAGGGGCTCAAAGGGGTAGCAGTCCCCAGAGAGACTTAATTTAATAGGGGAACTAAACTGCCCTGCAGGGACTTTGAGAGTGTGCAGTACCCAGGCCACCAAAGAGGGAGGAGGTGGGCTGGGAATTGCTCCTAATCAGAGCACCTCACAGATAGAACGATGTGGTGAATTAAAGGCACCAGCTTAGCACAGATGGACAATGGGGCCCTGGCAGTGCTCTGAGGCCTGGGCTGGAGGCTGGACACCTGGGAATACTGCAGCCCAGACCAAGCCCCCATCCTCAAAAAAACAACAGGAAAGGAACAAAGCTAAGCCCAACCTCTCTCTGCCTGCAGCATCCAGGAAGACCAGCAGAACTCACTTGGGTTTAAAGTCACCAGGAGGCTTTTTTTTTCTTTTCCCAAGTTTGAGAAAGTAAGACATGGACCTGTGAAAGGACCAGAAACAGATCAAGAGTTGGACCACAAGGCTAACACCAACAACTGAGAAACTGAGACTAATTCCAATTCGCTATCCTATAGTACTTGCAATTTATCATTTATTTCATTATTTTTGATAATTTTTATTTGATTTGATTATTTTTTATTTCCCTTCTTTCAGTTTAGTTTTCTTCATTTTGTTTGTTTGTTTAACTGCATTGTTTGACTGATTTTCCTTGTTTTCTCTTTCATATTGCATGTCAATTTTTCTTCTTTCACTTCACTCATATTGGAATAACATACTACTCTTCATCTTTTACATTCTATTATTTTCATTCAGATCATATATTACTTGTCATACTATTGTTGTTCCAGTATTGTTGTAAATAACTGTTGTTCCATATTATTGTAAATACTACATAGCACCCCTCCCTGGTCTTGGCACATTTCACTATCTTCCTGAGCTTTATTACTATTGTGGTTAACTCTATTCTCTCTCACACTATGCCAAGTTTCTATCCTTTACTCTCACTATATCTCACCATCTAACCTAGTACAAGTGCTGTTTTTCCTAGATTCAGCTCACATTCCTTCTCCCCTCTAAAAAAAAGTCTTATCTCTTTTTCACCTTTTATAAAAAGTGGCTGGTTGGGCAAAATATCATGGTTATTGCCGTACTTCTCCAAAGGATCTCCTATCTGTTCTCCACTTGTTGGTACTTTAAATTCCAAAGAGTATTCTCCCACTGCCTTAATCCATTTTGCCTTTTCCCTGCCCCAGATCACATATAAGCTAAGGTGGGAGTTGTGAATACCAGTAAACCTGTTGGAAAAGGGAGCCCACAAACAAAGGAGCCACCAATGGGTAAAACCCAAGTACAATGAGAGACCCCACTCAAACAGGAAGAAGAGACAGCCCTAAAGCATCCAGACAAGGAAATCAAACAGCCCACACCAGTGAGTCCCACAGAACTCCTACCATAGAACTTCACCCTACAAAGACAGCTAGCAAAGGAGAGCATCAGGAATCACAGAAACAAACAAAAAGAGTTACCTAAAATGGGGAGACAAAGAAAGAATTTGCAATCGAAAGGAATGGAAGACTCCCCACTACAAGAAGTAAATGAAATGGAGGCAAGCAAACTAACAGGTACAGAACTCAAAAGGATGGTTACAAGGATATTCAAGGAACTAGCAGATAACTACAAAGCACTGAGTGGGAACTACAACAGTATGAAAAAGGAAATAGAAACTATAAACAAGAACCAGGAAGAAATGAAGAATACAATTTCTGAAATAAAAAAAAAACATACTTGAAGGAATTATAAGCAGGCTGGATGAAGCAGAGGACTGAATTAGTGAGCTAGAAGACAAGGTAGACAGAAATACCCAGGTAGTGCATCTGCATGAAAAAAATTCAAAAAATATGAAGATAGTTTAAGGGAACTGCAAGACAACATGAAATGCTACAACATTTGAATCATAAGAATACCAGAAGGAGAAGAAAAGAAGCATGGGATAGAAACCCTGTTTGAAAAAATAATGACAGAGAACTTTCCATACCCAGAGAAAGGAAAAAACATGCAAGTTCAGGAAGCACAGAGGGTCCTAATCAAGATGAACCCAAAGAGGCCTACTCCAAGACACATCATAATTAAGAGGCCAAGTTTTAAAAACAAAGAGAATCTTAAAAGTTGCAAGGGAGAAACCAAAAGTAACATACAAGGGAGCTCTGATAAGGCTAACAGCTGATTTCTCAACAGACACACTTTAGGCCAGGAGAGAATGGCAAAAAATATTCTAAGTAATGAAAAACAAAGGCATGCAACCAAGACTACTCAATCCAGTGAGGCTGTCAATTAAAATTGAAGGAAAAATAAGGAGTTTCCCAGACAAAAGAAGGCTGAAAGAATACGCTTCCACCAAAACAACACTGCAAGGTATGCTAAAGGGACTGCTTTAAGAAAATGGAGAAAAAAAGTGATAGAGAGAGGAAGATAGGTAAAGGGAGTAAAATGGCAATGAATAAGTACCTATTAATTAAAAAAAATAAAAACCAATTTAAAAACAAAAAAAGAGAATGAATTATTTTACTAAGTCTACACTATTTTAATACTATGGTTTTATTATATGTTTTAGTACATGATGGAATATATCATCCTATTCATTTTATTTTTAAAATGTAATTTGAGTATCCTTGCTTCTTTTTTTTAACAGGAAAGACCTTTTGTCCAGTTTGAGAAAAAATACTTTTAGTATATTCAGAATGACTTTGAAGCTATAAATAAATGTGGGCAGAAAGGATAACTCTACAATATTTGGCCTTCTGATCCAGGTGTATGGCATGTTCCCATATTTATCTTTTATCACCTTATTTATTTAGAAAAATTATTTATGTAGCTCCTGAATATTTTTCTCAATTTGTAGAAATGTCTTACATTTTATAATAAACTATTTTATTTTAGAGAAGTTTTACATTTAAATTATTAATGATAGAGATAATAGAGTTTCCCTTTACCTCACACTCAGTTTCTTCTATAATTATCACATCACATTAATGTGGTATCTTTGTCACAATTAATGACTGGATACTAATACATTATCATTAACTAAAGCCCATACTTTAAGATTTTCTTCATTTTTACCCAAAGTCTTTTTTCTGTTCCAGGATATCATATTATATTCAGTAGTCATGTCTCCTCAGGCTCTTCTTGGTTTTGATAGTTTCTCAAACTTGCCTTGGATTTCAGTGATGTTGGCAGTTTTGAGGATACTGATCATGTTGTATAGAATGTCTCTTGATTGAGATTTGTCTGCTTTTTCTCATGATTAGAGTGGACTAATGTGTTTTGAAAGGATACCATAGAACTAAAGTGGTACATATCATATCACAGGTACATACTATGGATGTGACATCACTATTAATGTTAACCTTGGTTACCTGTCTGTGGTAGTGTTAGACAGGTTTCTCCACTGTCAGGTTACTTTTTTTAGTGATCTTTCCAATTCTCTACTCTTTAGAAGAATCTCCCCTTATATTTTTAAATGAATTTTTATATCAGTGATTATTTTAGTATTTATATACTATTTTAAAGTAAATTATAAGGAGCACAGTCATCAGAATGTTTACCAATTATAAAATATCAGTGAGAAATTAGAGTACTCCCATAAACAATGCCCAAGGAAATCTAATTTTTCAATTTCACTTTACAAAAATACACTTACTTTGCTGTCATTTAGCAGTAATTCTATACTTTCTGGAAATATTGAAATTGTGACTCCAATATTTTATGATTTTATGAAATAAGAACAGAAATTTAGGGCAAATGCCAGGTTCTAAGTCCCATGGAAAGCTACACAATACAATTTGACTCATTTAGAAGTACTGGTCTTGTGTAGGCAAGAGGCAGCCCCTCCAACTTTGTGCCTATTTTCTTTATTGTAGTAAGTTATTTGACTTTTTACTAAATATTTCAGCTTCTTTCAGTATTAATTATCTATTGCTGTATAAGAAATTAACCCTCCCCCCCCCACACACACACACAACTCAGTGGTTTAAAACAATGAGCATTTGTTATCTCCCTTTCAGAGGATCAGGAATGTGAATGGCTTAAACTGGGTTCTCTGCTTCTGGGTCTCACACAAGGCTGCAACCAATGCATCAGCCCGGACTGCAGTCATCTCATGATTCAACTGAGGAAGACATCTGCGCCCAAGCTCACTCAGTGACTGCTAACAGAATTCAGCTCCTCATGGGCTATTGGACTAAACAGAAGGGTCTCAGCTCCATGCTGGCTATTGGCCAGAGATCACCCTCAGTTCCTAATCATACGGGCATCTCCAACATGGCAGCTTGCTTCATCAATGTGTGCAACCCAAGAAGGCAAGAGAAAGAATGAGAAAGTACCAGCAGGATGTAAGTAACAGTCTTGTATAATTTAACTATAGAAGTGACATTCCATCACTTTTGCTGAATTGTATTTATTAGAATGCAGTCACACTGAAAGAGAAGGGATAACACAAAGGTGTGAACACCAGAAGGCAGAGATCTTTGGGAACCATGTCAGAAGTTTCCTGCTATGTCATTGCTGTCATGTTCCTGCTACAGGAAAGATATATAGCCCTGTCGTGTTGAACAAAGAAATGACCACATGATTTGCTTTGGCTCATGAATTCTAGACAGAAACAACACACTTTATGATTTAAAACCTTATGTTATGAAAACTCTCTCAGAGAGGTTGGGATTCTGAAATAGCAGAGTGAGAAACTTGGCAAATCTTCTCACCAAAAAGCAACAAAAAACTGGACATTTGAAAAAAATTCCCAACTGTGAAATTCAACCAAAGGCATATAATTAACTAAGAAAAACACTCATTTAAAAAAATATGCTAAATCTTGGGTAAGAAGAATGGGAATTTATGGCATTTTAGCCATGGGCTGCTCCCTACACAACCCACCAGGGTAGGCAGGCCATGTAAACCATCATCTTTACTGCCAAAGTGGATGGACTTGATTTTGAACAGAGTGGAAAATCCCCATGTTCAGGGCATTGTTTAAAACAATAGTGACTTTGTGACAGTTGGGAGTGACAATATCACAGGTAGCCTTAAGTCGTAATTAAGGTTAGGACAAGTAATAGACTGGCAGATTAGCCAGAAATTTATCAGAGAGAAATTAAAAATGAGACAGTTCTCTTACTAAACGTGAAACACATTTGGTGTTTCATACTAAATACAAAAATTAAACTGAAATTGATCATAGACCTAAATATAAGAACTAAAACTATAAAATGTCTAGAGGAAAACATAATGAAAAATCTTCATGACTTTAAGTTAGGCAGAGTTCTTAGATGTGATACCAAAAACATAATTGATAAAAGAAAAGCTGGACTGGTAGAAATATTTCCCCATCAACTATTTGATAAAGATTTTATCCAGAATATATTTTTTAAAACTCAAAATTCAGTAAGAAGACAACTCAAAATGATGGTGAAGGATTTGAATAGATAGTTCACCAAAGATATGGTTAACAAACACCTGAAAAGGTGCTAATCACATTCATTAAACTTGAAAATGTAAATTAAAATTGCAATGAAATACCATTCCATACCCACTGGAATGTTTACAATAAAAAGAAAAACAATAACAAGTGTTGGTGAAAATGGAGAGAAAGTGAAACCCTCATATTTTGCTGGTGGAATGTACAATGGCTAATCACTTTGCAATAGTTTGGCAGTTTCTTAAAAAGTTAAATGACGTGAATTTGGCATTTAACTTTTGTCATACGACACAGCAAATCAATGCCTAGGTGTCTGTCCAAGAAAAATAAAAAAACATATGTCTACACAAATTGTGTGTGGATGTACACAGCAGCTTCATATATAATAGCCAACAACTTCAAACAACATAAATGTCCATGAGCTGATGAATGAATAAAAGTATGTAATATATCCATACAATAAAAATTATTTACTAATAAAAGGAAACAAATTTCTGATAATGGTACACCATGGATTAACCTCAAAAACATGGTGAGTGAAAGAAATCAGACAGAGAAGATATATGTTGTGTTTCTATTCTTATGAAATGTCCATAAAAGGCAAACTTTCAGACAGAAAGCAGTGTAACTGTTGCTGGGTGGGAACCTCCCAGGTGGGAATTAAGATTCATTACGAATGGGGACAGAGGTTTTGGGGTGATGGAAATAAAATGTTCTAAAACTGGATTGCAGTGATCAGTTGTACAATTGTACAATTAAAATGGGTAAGCCTATGATATGGAAATTATACTTTAATGAAGCTATTTTAAAAAAGGGAAAAAATCTTTCTTTTGTGTGTCAACATAACCAGTTATATTCCAGATAAAGGCAGTTTCACTAGCCTGGGTCCTAAAATGAAGACACATGTGGAGCAGAGCGAGCTTCAGGCAAGCCATGAGGGATGTGAATAAGAAGACAACCTTTGTTGTTATAAGCCACCAAGATTTAGGCATCATTTTTTTTAACCCAGCATAACAGAGCCTGTTCTGACTGACACATTTACCTTCCAAGAAATAAAATATATTATGATATATTTGTGTTAAATTCTTTACTTTAAGACGTAAAATTATTACTGAATATGTTTCTATAGTTCCATAACAAATTTATGATTCTGTAAATTAAAAATATAAAACTTTCTGTAACAATTTAGTGTTTTATGCAACTCAAAATTATATAACAAAAGTATTGATACATACCTGCCTAGCATCTTACTTAGTGACGGTGAACAAGATTGACATGGCCCTTATCTTCACAAAATTTATAGTCTAAAAACTGTTTTTATTTTCTGTATGCTTTGTATAATCTACTAAAAGTGGATGGTAATTTTATTTTAAATATTCCATATCCAGTTTTTCTTTAAAATAAAAGAATTAGATGATTTTCCTTTTATTTTTTTGAAGATTTTATTTATTTATTTGTTTATTTTTAGAGAGGGAAAGGGAGGGAGAAAAAAGGGGGAGAGAAACATTAATGTGTGGTTGCCTCTCATATCTCCCTTGCTGGGGACCTAGCCTGCAACCCAGGCATGTGCCCTGACTGGGAATTGAACTGGTGGCCCTTTGCTTCACAGGCCTGTGCTCAATCCACTGAGCTACAACAGACAGGATGATGATTTTCCTTTTAGACTCAACTTCTATAACTATCATTTTTGACTTACCATATAATTTTTAAAATGTTTTAATTTGCAGTTATTTATTATTTCTACCAGCAGGTGGAACCCTTTAGATTTATTTTGTTTCTTTAACACAGCAACATACAGTATGACTTTGTGATTTCCTTTTATCTTAAAATTGTTTTTCTTTGATTTAATTTTTATTTCTAGAATAGAAATTAATAGTAGTAAGCAAGAATGGTCATTCCACATTCCCCCCCCAAAAATTCTATGTTAATGAAATCCACATCAGCATATTCAATTAAAGTTATAAATTCACAGACACTTTGTCATAGAACACATGTCATGGGGTAAATGCTTAAGATATACACTATCTATTTTTCTTCCAATGGACAAAAATATGTATAAGCTAAAATTCAATAGGTTTTTATACTCTAAATCAGGAGCAGGTAAATTTTCCATAAAGAATAAGATAGTAAATATTTTTGGCTTTGTGGGTCTTAAGGTCTCTATTGAAACCACTTAAGTCTGCTGTTATGACCCACAAGCAGCAATATACAAGGAACAAGGTTGTGTTCCAATAACAATCTTATGCAACAGGTGGGCATATGTGGCCTTTGGCCGTAACTTGCCCAAACTTGCTTCAGGCCAGTGGCTACTACACTTGAGTATGCATCAGAATCACCTGGAGGGCTTGGTGAAGCACAGATTTCTAGGCCTGACCAAAAGAGTTCCTGACTAGGTAGGTCTCTGGAGGTGCTCAAGAATCTGTATTCCTAAGAAATTTCCTGGTGATGCTGATGCTGCTGGTCTGAGGAACACAGTTTACTCAGCATTCCCTATTCTAGGCCTTCATTATTTCTTTTGTGTTGTTTTTGTAACATTTAAAAACAGAGTTAAAATAGACTTTTTCTTAACAAATACTGCAAGATTTCCTAAAGAGATCATTTGGCAGGGGAAAAAGCTGGGTGAGTAGGAAGTAAGACTATATTGCGACTTATCTGGTTCAATTATTGCCATCTATTATAGTGATAGGAAACACATCCTGCACAGGGTCATAGGCTGAAAATGTGCTGACATTAGTATGAAATGACAGGAAAAGAAGCATCCAGCACTCTGAGGCAAACAATGCTTTCATGTTGAGATAATTCCTGTGTTTTTAATGCATATTTTTGTACAGTTGATTTTGTAATGTGCTTTTAAGTTTAGTGATCAGAATCATTTCCCCTTGTTATTAAAAAATGCTTTTAAACATTTTTAATGGATGTGTAATATTTTATTATATACATGTGTAACACATTGAAATGCTTGGCCTCTCTGACTTCATCTTGTTTCAGGCCTGCTTTGTTCCCATGGCCTACTGTTTAGTCCTGCATATAGACATGCTGCTCATTGGAGGAATTCTGCTTGCAGCCTGAGGAAAGTGCCTCTCCTGAGGAGATAAGGGAAGTATGTACAAAAATAATGATTGTTTATCAAAGATTTGCAGGAACCTTGTGACCTGACTCATATCAACTAGAGTCAAAAGACTGAGAACAAAGCACAATCTTCCTCAGACCCTGCTGGTGCCCAGATGTCTGTAGTCGTCAATCATCTCTTACCCCTCTAATTCCCCCTTCCCTTGATGTAAGTAAGAGCCTGAATTCTGTGCTTTCTCAAGATGGTTCTTTAGGACACTAGGCTGCCATCTTCTTGGCATGCTGGCTTTCTGAATAAAGTCACTTTCTGTACCCCAACACCCTGTCAACTGACTTATTGGCTGTTATGTGGTGAGTAGTAGGAGCTTGGACTCATGGGAATATAATCATATTTTGAAACATTCCCACCATCTACATAATTCTTGGATATTTATATTCTCATGAGTCTTTTCCTATTAAAAGTAACCTTGCAACAAACATGATTATGCATAAATTTGTTACCATTTTAGATATCCTTCAAAAAGAATTAATAGAAATGGAATTTCTGGATATTTTTAAGACTCTGGATGGATATTGAAGTTGTTTTGGTTATAACTTCACCTTTATTTTATAAGAGAGCCAGCCTCACTATACCCTATTCAGCATTGTGCATCCCAGGCAGTTTTCTTAATTTATATGTAAAAGAGAAAGTAGCTGTAATTGGCTCAATTTTCCCTATCATATTCTAAAAGTGTCTGTTTATTTCCTCTGTCTCCTGTACCAAACTTTTGTCCTACTCACACTATCTCACTCCCCCCACCCCTCACTGGGTCACATACATAAAAATGCAATCACAAGACACCTGGCTTCAGCCCAAACACTAGCTAAGACTGCATTCTCTAAGGTGTTGTGGTACTTGGCAGAAACACTTATATGCATCTTTATGAATGTGCAAAGCAAAAGCCTCATGCAAGGGCAAAAACCCACTGGTGGCTCTCCAAAGAATGGTCAGGGGACAGAACTCTCCAGCTTTGTGGCAGGCTCTCCCTCTGCATGCTGTGCAGCTTGAGTCAAGCCATGGTAGAAGTGAAAAGGCTCAAGGAAAAGGATTTAACTTATCTACAAGGAGCCACAGATGTGCTTCCATGGCTGCAGCAGTCCTTGCCCAAGGAAATTTCCCCCTGAAGACTGAGTGGAGAAGAGATGAGCTTTATACCTTCTGCTCTGCATGGCTCTGAAAATAGTATTTGACAAGTTTATGGAGAAAACTTGAAAGAATCCTATTGTCAAGAAAAATAAAAACTCAGATGTGTTCTGTGTTGGTAGACAACTAAAGATCAGATGAAAAACTGTCCTTGAAGATGTCAAGACTAATGGATGACAACCTATGCCATATTCTCCCTCTATTTTCATCCCCACTATGCCTTGGCATTTTATAAGTCCCATGAATCTCAGAATCAACACTGGAAGTGCAGAGGTGTAGCTCCAAAGTGACTGACTTTCCACCACTCAGCAGAATGGAATCTCAAAGTTGAAATTAAGTTCAATTGAGAAATAAGAATTAAAGTTATATTTTTTGCAAGCTGGCTGTGTGGACTGAGACTCAAACCCAAACATCTGTCATTTTCTGATACTCCAATCCCAGGTATGACACCAATCCTTACAACTTCAACCCTGTATGAAAAATATTTTCAGAATTGATGATGGTAATATTGAGGTAAAAACATGTCTACACAGTGTGAATGTTTTCAAATAACCAGCTTATTGATGAAAATAATATCATATCATGTGTTAAATTGAGTAGGTGGTTAAAGAAAGCCCAAATAGTTGATCCACAAGATCTCGACAATCATATATTTGACAGCTTGACCAAATTTCTAGAAAATAACAGCCGCAGACCCAAGTTTCTGTATTTATATTTCTTGCTTGAACTTCATGATGAAAAACAGAAAACTGTTCTGAGTTATTTTAACATTAAACACATTCGTCCTTGGAATTGAAAATGCTAATGCTTTCCTATGCCCATATGCTGAATAAAATTGAAAGTAAACAGAGCTAGCATATTTTCAGAGTTGCTACTATAGTTATCAAACCAATTAAAAACTCATTTCAAGGTGGTTATTACAGTAGTAGTTGTTATTTATAAGTTCAAAGAAGAGATGTTTCTGTAGTGGTACATTATATTGCATATATTAACAATATTAAAAGAATCAAGAAAACTTACCTATTTCATAAATGCCAGAATTGGTTCATAAAGCCCAAAGTTTTCAGAATCAACATCTTAAGGATGAAGTCTTTCCTGTACTATCATGAGTTTAACATTTTCAAGTAAAATTAGATATATGTCATAAAAGTATAGTAGATTAAGAATAATAATGCTTGATTTTCTGACTCATACTTATATAGTCTTCATTTATTTCATCACATTGTCAGAGCCTACTCATAAATTAAAAGGCTTTAAAGAATTCAGAGTATAGGACTTCTGGCCAAGATGGAGGCATAGGTAGATATATGCTTTGCTTCCTCACACAGTTAAAAGAAGGACAACAACCAATTTAAAACAAAACAAAACAAAATAAGACAAAACAAAACAGAACTTCCAGGAAATCAAATTGTATGAAAATCTGACAACTAAGGAGTTAAAGAAAAAACATTCATCCAGACTGGTAGGAGGTGCAGAGACGAGCACCTGGGGTGGAGAGGACCTGTGGCAAGACAGCAGACTGGGCATCCAAGATGTGGATGGCAACCCAGCAGTCTCACATTTGCATGCAGATAAGACAGGAAGAACAACTGGGGAGTGACACAGAATGTACAACCCAGGGTTACAGAGTGGGAACTTAAGCCTTGAAACCTCCAGCTTTAAAAACTTGTGGAGGTTGCAGTGTCAGGAGAAACTCCCAGACTCACAGAAGAGTTCATTGGACATATCCACAGGGTCCTAGAAAGCACAAAAACCCACCCACCCTGGAATCAGCACCAGAAGGGCACAATTCCCTTGAGGGTAGTGGAGGAAGTGACTGAAAGCCAGCCAAGAGCCAAGCAAGTGGCATTGCTCCCTCTCTGACCCCTCCCCCACATACAGTGCCACAACGCAGTGACATGGGTTGCCCTACCCTGGTGAACACCTAAGGATCTGTCCCTTGTAATGTAACATGTGAGCCAAGACAAAGAATATAGCCCAAGTGAAAGAACATATCAAAACACCAGAAAAAGAACTAAGTGATAAGTACATAGCCAACCTATCAGATGCAGAGTTCAAAACACTGGTAATAACGATGCTCACAGAAATGACTGAGTATGGCCACTAAATAAAGGAAGAAGTGAAGGCTATGCAAAGTGGCATAAAGGAAAATGTACAGGGAACCAAGAGTGAAGGGAAGGAAACCAGGACTCAAATCAATGATTTGGAACAGAAGGAAGAAATAAACATTCAACTGGAACAGAATGAAGAAACAAGACTTCAGAAAAATGAGGAGAGGCTTAGGAACCTCTGGGACAATTTTAAATGTTCCAACATCCAAATCCTAGGGGTGCCAGAAGGAGAAGAGGAAGAGCAAGAAATTGAAAACTTATTTGAAAA
>PVKU01016011.1:0-16778 GCA_004027475.1 Anoura caudifer | reverse complement strand
CAGGGACAAAAATATTGCTAAGAGAGATATAAGAGGTTTTACTGCCTATGGTATTGCCTAGGCTTATAGTTTCAAGTCTTACATTTCTGTCCTGAATCCATTTTGGGTTTGTTCTTCTATCTGGTGTAAGAAGGTGGTCTAGCTTCATTTTTTCACACGTACTTGTCCAGTTTTCCCAACGTCACTTATTGTATAGACTATCTGCAAGCTCTCGTATGCTCCCCCTCCCTCGTTGTAGGTTAGTTGGCCATGCAGGGGCGGGCTTGCTGCTGGGTGCCCCGCTGTTTCCCCCTGCTCTGTCTGGTTTTACGCCAGCCCCAGGCTGTTTTGATTACTGTGGCCTTGCGGTCCGTCCATGCCTTCGGATAGAAGAAGCCGTGCAAATCTGGGAGCAAGGCACGGGGCCTGCACACATGTCCCCGAAAGCATTGCCTTTGCGTGTATTACCGCATGGCCCCAACACTCCAGTCAGTGTGGAATGGTCCCCGCCTACCACATAAGGAAGATGACCGGGACAGAGCTTTGGTGACATGTAGGCCATAAGAAAAGGCTCAGGTGCAAGGCGGTCTGGCTGATTCCAGAGCCTGACCCCATCCGCCAGGGGACCCAGAATCCCGTTCTCCCTCCCTACGGGGGCGGACGAGCCCGCTGCTGGCGCGTCGGAGATGACTGGGTTCCGTGGCACGTTGTAACGGGTGAGCAAACCACGCTCTCACCTGCCGACAGAGGGGCGCTTGCTGCCTAGGGGCATTCGACCCTCGAATCTTCTCATCCGTGCTGCGAGGCAGGGACCCTTCCTGTCTCAGGTGGCCAAACGGGTGCAACCAGAAGCCAAGTCACTCGCTCTCAGCAACAGCGCGGGTTCGTGAGGAGTGTAGACCCCGGGTTTAAACCCAGCAGGATTTCGGAGTCCGCGCTTTTAACAGCCGGCCCTTGGCCTGCAGACTCTCTAAGGAGAGAAGGAAGAAAGCGATGTGCGTGCCAAACCATGCAGGCCCGAAAAATGAAAACGCTGTGTGTGCAGGTAATACACAGACCACGGTCTGAAAGTACGAAATGGAGAACTCCAGAAACTCACAATTCCTACGTGTCCGGCCGCCTGCCGTTCCAAGCAGCGGGGTGAAAGCTGCGCCGTCCCGTCCCGTCCCGTCCCGTCCGTCCCGCGAGGGACGCGGCTCACCTCTTCCTCCAGCATCTCTGACCCTGTCCGCTGCCTGGCTCAGCCTCCTGGGGGCCCAGACCAGATCGCCCGCCACAGCATCGCTGAGCTTGGGGTTTGTGCGGCCCTTATTCTACTTACCAAGGGCCCCGAAGTGTAAGGCAGGGATGCTAGAAATTCAGCTACGCCGGAGAGAGGCCTAAAAGTGCTTTCTCTAAGTGAACAGGTGTGTGTGCGTGTGTGTGTGTGTGTGTGTGTGTGTGTGTGTGCAGGAAACAACACAAAATGAGTAGAGTTCAGTGCTCTCTGTGGCTCCAGGCACCCACCGGGGGTCTGGGGACGCGTCCCTGGCACACGGAGAGGGACTGCGGGAAGAGTAAAAAGTCTATTTAATCTTTCCAACGTTCAAAACTGAAGATGCGTGCTGGCGGCGTGGGTTTCTTCCCCCCCCCCCGCCTTTGTGCGGGAAAACTGCCCGCTGCCCCCCTCCTGCCTCAGAGACGGTACAGGCTGCACCGTCCGCCGTCGGGACATCCCGCTGCAAAGCGGTCCGGGCGGCAAAGCCAGGCTGGGAGCGCACTTGGCTCCCCGGCTGCCTCCGGCGTTTACGAAGATGCTCTCAAAACCGGCTCTGCCATCTGGGGGCGGGCCGGCCCCCCGCCCGAGGGGGGGGGGGCGCGGCACTGCCGCACGGCCCAGATGTCTGGACGCTTGCCGGCACTGACGCGTTGTGCAAATTGTCACACGGCGCCGATTCCCTCCCTCAACAAAAAGTATTTTTAGAGGGAGTGTAAGGAAGCCAATCTGTGGAGGAAGAAGTGCAATTTCAAAAAGCAAAGGAATCAAGATGCCTCGGATTTGCCTCGCTTCCCTTTCTCCCGTCGTGGCTTCGGAAGCCAGCGCTTGAAAGCGATTCTGTCTGTCGTTTTGCCAGGAAAAGACGGGCGCTATCAGACAGACCAACATTGGCCTTGAAGAAGGAGAAAGTGCAAACCTCACCCCCTGAGTCCCTCTGCCTCCCAAGACAGGCTCCTTTTTAAGACAGGTCACGCATCAGGAAGGTTAGTGGGGAAACTGAGAACACTCCTGACTCCCACGTCCCAAGTCACCTCTGGCATCTGTCGGCTCGTCAAGTGTGTCTCAGGTCTCCGTGGTGCCAAAAAACAAGTGGAACATTATTTAATAACGCATCTGGTCATAGTAAAGGTCCAAAACCGTGGCATGCATTTCGGAGTTTGTGGATCGAGTGGGGCGTGGACACTGCAAGTCTCTCTGAAATGTTGGGCGATGTTCCGTTAACCTGCGGCGAGAGAGCACACAGCAGACGCTCACCCCGGATTGCAGAAACGGGCACGGTCTGTGGAGGGGCAGCTTCCTGATTCGCTCCATGACGAGCCTGCACGGAGCCTGGCATTTCTTCCAATCGCCAGTTCCCTTGATAAGCGCTGGGTGTGTGTTCTTGGGCGGGAGGTAAACCTTGCAAGTTCTCATATGTGTAAACGCAAATGCAAAGATGTTTTTTTTACCTAAGAAACCAAAGTGACAGCATTATTTTATAAAACATGTTGCAGCCCTGGCTGGTGTGGCTCAGTGGATTGAGCGCGGGCCTGGGAACCAAAGGCTCGGGGTTCGATTCCCAGTCAGGGCACATGCCTGGGTTGCAGACCAGTTCCCAGCAGGGGACGCACGAGAGGCAACCACACATTGATGTGTTTCTCCCTCTCTCCTTCCCTTCCCCTCTAAACGTAAAATAAATAAAATCTTTTTAAAAAGTACAGTTTAAAGAAAAACATTTTACAATGGAATAATTATTCCTCAACCAGTATTTAAATTGCACAGAACATGCTCCTGGGGTGCCTACCGAGAATCTGGACACACAGCAGAGCAGCAGAGAGGGAAATAGAATCTGCAAAGCAAAACAAAACCGAACGGAACCATTGCAGGGTCACTCACCTCTGCCCGCGCCTTGGTTTGGTGGCAGATCTCTTTGTCTTCTCCCCACGAGGGTCGATGGAAGCACCAGACCGCAGCATGCACTGACATCCAGCCGAAGTGGCGGTGCGTCCGACGCCACCTCCGACTTTTCTCACAGAGACGTGGCAGGATGGGACGGAAAGTTCCACAAGATGCCGGTGGCGAGAACGTGGCCGGTGACGGAGAGGAAGGAGGACGGGCCCAAACGTACCAGGCGGAACCGGAATTCTGCACGAACAGAACCATCAGCTGAGCTCTCTTCTGCCCCCTTCCCTGAGGTTGAGCTGCGTCAGGGAGCACGCAGGGAAGATGAAGGCGGCCATCTGGAAGGCTCCAGGCAGCGAGCACGACCTGGGAGAATTCGGTGGCTCCGGCCTCCTTCCCCCGCGCACAGCACACATGCCTGGAAACCCTCCTGGTGCACCTGCCGCAGGCCCTTGTTTGGACCTGGGAGCTGTCTGCCCCTTTCTCCTGCCTGCCTTTGGTCCAGGCGGCCCGAGCCAGCCGCTGCCAAATGTCCCCAAGTTCTCCAGGCATCACGGAGTGAGACAACAGAACGAAACCCAAACCTACGGCTTCCTGTGAAAACTGCCCCAAATCCGAGCAAACACACCTGCGCTCGGAGCCCTAAGGGAAAACACGGGTGCAGCCCTCGCTGCCACCCACCGGTCTCTCGGAGGGCCGGAGGTGTGGACCTGCAGGTAAGAGCTGCCCGAGAACTGTAGCGCGGGAGACTTCTGAGCACAGCGCACCAGGAGGACACTGCGGGCACGGACCTTCTGCGAGGGAAAATCGTCGCGACAGAGGCCCCGTGTCCTGCCCGAGGGGGGCTTGCAGTTGACATCAAATGCACTGTGACGGAGGTCACATCAGGCCTTACGACTCGGCCGCTACCGGGTCCCAGGTACAAGGTGGACTCTAGTAGTTAGGACTCGGTGATGTCAAATCCCCGAACGGTGGGAGCACCTGCCACGTGATCCCGACCAAATTTTAAACAGCCTCACTGTGCACACAGCAGAGATCCTGCTTCGGAGAGACCGACCACTGAAGAAACAGCACAAAACCCCGTCCTTCCGTCCATCGCCTCCCTTGGGGGTTCACTCAGCCAACGTCCATCGGGCCCCGAGTACAGCTCCCTGGGGGCCCCCCGGGGACTGACCCGTGTTGCCGCAGCTGCAGGTAAACCTGGTCCCCTTGGTCACCTGCCTTCCCACCCCCTCCAAGGCTCAGCTGCCGGATTTCAAACAGAACCACCCAGTCTGAGGTCCCAGGTGTTCACGGGCTCCTGTCTCCTAAAGAAAACGAGAAACCCGTTCATAATGCTTTGCACGTTTTCACCGCCTGGCCCACACCTAACAGCCTGTTCCTCTGGTGCTTTCCGACGTCTCTGAAGTGCTTCAGACTCCCCTTGCAGGTCACCCGCCCTGTCCCACCGGCTTCCTGCACCGGCAGGCCCCCACCCCAGGCTCGGCCGGGTCCTTCGGGAAGACCCAGGCGGCGGCCGCGGGCGGGCCTCACCCGGACTCTTACAACAGCCGTCTTCCAGGAGGGCGTGTTCTACTTAACGGGGCCTCTCCCTTTCACTCAGCTGAAACCCGTCTGTCCACGTGCACAGTCTCACACGGACAGTTTACGCCCTTTCGTGAACTGGACGTGCAGCGCACAGGTCAAAGAACCACAGGGTTCCCAGCACCCCAGAGGGTCCCCTCCCTTCCCGTCCCCTCCCGTCCCTCAAGGCCCTTCCCGCACTTGGCGCAAACGGAATCCTGCCGTTCTCTCTCTCTCTCTCGACCGGATGCCCAGAGGCAGCCCCGTCACTCCGTGTCTCTGTAACTCGTTGCTTCTCGCGGCTGGACCACCGCGGCACCACTTAGCGGTTCACTCGCCGTTGGGGCAGCGGGGTAACGTCCAGGTTCGGACTCTGGTCACAGGGCCACTGTGACTATTTCGGGTTCCCGAGCAGCACGCGTGCAACTCCCACACGAGCACCCGCGTGCACTTCTTCCGGGGCTGCATGGAGGTTGAAGCTGCCTCGTTGCCCACGTCCAGCTTTCAGCATCTTCCTGAACACGTCCCTACTTGCTGTCTCTCTCGGCACCGTGCCCAGGATCCACGCGACGGGTAAGGGTAACTGTGACTTGAATGTGTTAGTGTGTAAATCCCCTGGGAAAACATCACCTTCCGTGAAATGAGAAGTCGGGTGGCAACGAGTCGTTTTCCTACGCTTTTGTGCGTAATTCTCGTTGCTACTTTAGATCATCTGGCTGGTCACTGTCCCAGGGGTTCCAAAGCCCCCGGCGGGTGGGTGCAGGCGCTCCGTGCCGGCTCCGGGGAAGGCCGGGCTCTTGTCCCGATCGCTGGCATCTTCAGGTCCAGGCAGCAGAGTCGGGGTCGTCAGAACCGCCAAGAACAGCCGTCCATGAAGCGGTGAGTCCGTTGGGAGCCACCGTGAAGATCGCACAGGGTTACCCGAAATCCGAAGTCCAGTCATTTTCTAAGATGAGCACATCTGCAGCCCAGGGAGCCGAGTCCAGCCCCCAGAAGACCGATGAGTCCGCACAGCCTCTCACCGAACCTGAGGTTTGTGTGCCCGCACAGACCCGGGGGAGACAGCGCAAATCCTTCCACCCTCACAGTGAAAACAGCAGTGACGAATTTGCTGGTTTTGACACCGGAGTCGCGCACACCCCACCGCGATCAAGGGCAGCCTGGCCTCGTTCACAGGGAGGCGCTCTCCTCACCGCAGCGGAGCTCCCTGGGGCGGCAGCGTCCGCCTGGCGCCGTGGCCACTCACGGCCGCTGCTGTGGGTAAAGGGGCCTGAGGGTGGGGAGTTCAGGGGGGCACAGCTGACCTCTCTGGCATCCTCTGCAACCCAGCACGCAGACCATGCACGCCGGCTTGTGCCACTTGGACGGTGCCCTGCTCTCGGTCACCCCGAGGCTCTGCCTTCCTCACTTCCCTCCTGTTCCCTTCTTCCGTAAAATGACTCAGTGAGCATCACACTCCCTCAGCCGCCTGTCCCGCTGGGGGCCGAGCACATGCCAGGCGGGATTTCCGCTCCCTCGCTGGCACTCTGGTGTTCACCGTCAGGTACAGGAGAGCCGAAGTGTTTGATTTAACAAATCGAACAGGATCTGTCCAAATGCGTGCTGATAGTTTGGCTTTTGATGATGCCGTAAAGTATGTGCTTAACTCGTACCAGACAGACACTCCAGACAGGGTACCAACAGCAGGTGTTTGACGTGACACCTTGGACCCGTGAGATCATTTCCGTGGGCCGAAAGGCAGGTGACCATCTGCCTTTCCACTTTGCTCCCCAGCAACCCCTTTCTGCGTTTTTAATAAAGAATTCTGCGCCCATTGCGTTTACCTTCCTCCTCTGAGGACGCAGCCGATTCCTCACTTTCTGTAACGAGGCAGCCGTGGGAAAGGTCTTCTTCACTCGGGGGTGGGCGCCTCGCTGGTCGCTCTGCCTCGGCGCTTCCACGCAGGGGGTCGGCTCGGGAAATGAAAGCTTAAATGGTGTGAGGCAGCACCGAAGAAAACAAAGACAAAAGGAAGTGTACTTTCAATGACAGATTAAGAACAAAATTACACATGATCGAACGCTGGCCCGCCACCTCATTCTCCACGACAAACAGGAGAAGTCCGGGGTCCCCGGGAACGCGGTGGGGGATGGAGCACGTGAGTCGGGGCCCGCACGCCGGCCCCCGCTGCTGGCCTGGCTTGTGCTTGAAACGGACCCAGAGCTTCTGGGAGACGCAGCTCCTGCCCGCAGACACCCTCCCTCAGCTGGCCGCTGCGCAGGGGATGTGGGTGTGTGTACATGTGTGCGCATGCTCGAGTGTGCCCATGTGTGCATCACTCACGGCTGCACAGGCACGGGCACACGTGCTCATGGTGCACTGGCACATGCGTGCTCATGCATGTGCGAGTGTGGACTTGAGGATGTGAAGAGGTCCGTTTCGGGCACATGCACCAACGAGGCACCTGTGGGTGACACGGGGCTTTGTCACCCCTTCCGTCCCAGATGGCCTCGCTCACAGGCCCAGGGGCAGCTTGAACCCTGGCTGCATTAGGACAACGTCCTCCTTCTCCAGGCAGAGATGCGAGGACACGCTTGCTGCTGGAACACGCAGCTGCGCAGCCCTGACCCTGTTGTTCCGAGACAGGATGGGAACGAGTGACGGAGGGGAAGAGAGGGAGCCCCGATCCTCCCTGAAATTCTCAGGGGCCCGGGTGCGGAAGGTGCGCGTGTGGGCCGGGCGGCCTGCCCTAAGTGCTCCCTCGGAGTTTTACCCACATTTTCTGGGAGCAGCACCTCTTGTTTCACCCCAGCTGGGGGGTGGCAGCCGCCAGCAATAATCTGACCACATCTCACCTCTGTGTCACAATGTGCCTCTTGTTCTCACGGTGGCCTCTGACCCAGAGCTGGAGGGTCGCTGTGGGACCACTCAGTGGGACCACTCTGACCCGGGGGTACGTAGTGGGTCTGAGAGTTCTCAGCGGCGCACGTGCCGTGGGGTGTCCACGCGGACGTGAGCAGAGGGGTGGTTTTGTGTAAATACTCGCCTGCTCCCTCCCTCGGTGGACGACCACCCGGGACTGCCTGCCGCAGCATCGACTCCAGGGCCCACGGTGTTGACCTGCTTGGGAACTCGACTTCACATTAGCTTTACCTTCTCCATTTTCTCTTCCTGGGAGCCCACACGTGTGATCACCTCTCAGAAATGACCACACCTGCCCCCAGGCCCTGATCATGCGCTCTGCTTTTGAGAAAAACCCGGGCTACCCAAACCCTAACACACAACAACATAGCGTGCAAGGCTCTGCATTAACCCATACTATGGAAGATACCGATGCACAGAGAGGGCAGGTAACTTGCCTCAGGCTGCCCAGCATGTGTGAATGTTTGGGGGTGAGCCCAGCCCGTCCAGCCCAGAGCTGCATGCCCCCCCGCCCCGTGGTGTGGGGGCTCCTCCAGCCCCATCAGACCATGTGGGGGGAAGGAAGATGTTCTCAGAGGCCACAGGGCCGTGCTCCCTGTAGGAAGCAGGTAGGGCAGGATGCCACGTGAACGCAGAAATGCATGAAAACGTAAAGCAGCACACTCATCTACCAAACCTCACCTTTTCCCGCTGTGCAGACCCCCGACCCTGCCACGCTGTCTCACATGACCGGCTACAGGGGCCCTAACGCGGTTCTCAATAGTCAAAGCGTCAGAGGTCGGGTCAGGTCGTCCGCAAGGGCTCCTCCGGTTCCAATCTGCCTCCTCTCCTGCCCCAAGGAGAGCGCAGCAGTCCCAGCCTGGAGAAGAGTCTGTCCCCGGGGTTGACCCCACCGTGCTCCTCGGGCCCTGAGCCGCCCTCGTCCAGGGGCTCGGAGAACAGCACTGAACGTCTGAGCAAATACACTGCAAACCGCGTTTTTAAGTCGGGCAGGGGGCCGTCGAGTCACATTTATTCAGCACTTGCTACATATGCGTCAGCACATCTGAGAGGCTGGGAGACGTAAGATAAACGTATAGAGCATGTTAACTGTGTTTCCAAATGAAATGTCCTCAGTGAGCTTTCAGGTAACATTTTTCCAGGAGAGTATCTGCTGGTTAAAGCCGTGAACCCCCCTGCAAATGACCCACCTGGCCAAGGGCAGCTGGTGGAGTCCAGGAGGGCGGAGTCTGGGAGGGCGCCCAGCCTTGACCTCGCGGCCAGCGGCTGCGGTTGGCTCCAGGTTCCTCGCTGCACTGCGGAGCTGCCTGTCCGTAAGCCAGGGCAGCGGCAGCGTCTGGGGTTCCAATGCCAATTTATCTGATGGTCTATCATTTGCCTAACACCCTTGGAGGCTGGAACCCTTTCAAGAAGACAGCATGTTGAAAGGACATTTTCTTTCTGCGGTCCCCAGACTGTCTCCTGAAGCAGTTAAAATGTAAAAGTCTCTGTTGTAAAGTTGGACAATGCAAAATGATACAATGTAGCCGTCCGCAGGCAGGCTCTGGTGCCTCCTGAAATGGGGAAGGGGGAGCTGGCTTCTCTCCACGTTGAGAGAGTCTGTGGCCTTTCCGGAAGAGCTCCGCCCACCCACCTTTGGTCTGGCCTTGGGGCCATCCTGTTCCCCTGGGTAGCCCTGCCCTGCAGCCCTCTAGCCTCGTAGTGGTGAGGATCCGAGGTCCCCATCCTGATGCCTGGGGGACTCGCCCACACAGGTGGTACCGATGCTGTCCCATCCACCCGGGCTGGCCAACAGTTGCCACCAGGCCAGCTCCACCGGAACTGGGCAGCCAGAACCTTCACTGCCCCCCCGTCTTGCCCAGGAGCCCTTCCTGGGACACCGGAGCTCCCGGAGCCCCGCTGGGGCGGTGGGACCCTGGGCCTGTTCCCCTCACTGCCTCAGCTTCCCTCCTTGGGAAAGACAGGCCACGGAGCCTACGCCACATCACAGCAGGGACTGAAGAAGTGTTTCACACAAGATGCTCCGTGCCATTTGTGGAAAACGCCATAAGTTTGGGGGTTTTTATCAGACCACCTCGGCTAGGATCCAGGATCTCTGCTCACAGCTACAATTTAGTTCACGCCCGGCTGATGGATGTGTCCTTCTTGGTTCCCACCCACAGGCTCAATTTCTGCTCACCGCTAGGGGCTCAGTTCAGGTCAAGCCAGGTCCCCTAAAAAACTTTCTTTTCTGTGCTTTAGAGTTAATATATCCCCTAGTTTATCTCCTTTACTTAGTTTCTTTTTCTCGGACCATTATTACATTTCATGCAAGTTGGCCAGAATCGGCATTCGTCTGGAGAGAAAAATAGCTCTGCGTTTTAAGACACTAATCTCCATTTCTGAGTGTTTAATAGAGAGGAGGTTCCTGAAACCCAAGTACACTTTGCCGTAAAAGCCCCTGCAGGTCCGGCAGCCCAGGCTGGCTGCGGTGAACTTGCCGGAGTCAGAACCTGAACCAGAACCGGGACCAGGAGGGGTCGCCTTCTCCCCCGACTTCCCTGCAAAGTGCAGTCTGGCTGTCTCACCGGCTTCCTCTCGCCCCCCTGGACTCCGGCCCCGCCCGGAAGCTGGGCCCCCCCCACCCGTGCCCCGCCTCCTTCTCTCAGGTATGACCTTTCACCTGCTCCCCAGTCTGCCCGTCCTGCATTGTCCCTCTCTTCCTCCCACTTACATCTGAACCCACACTTCCCGCCTCCTGTACCCCTCATTTATTCTTCCTTCCCATGAATATCGTCCAGTGTCACCATATGCAAACTAGGGGAATGTGGGGATTAATAAGGCAGAAGCGGTCCGATTACTGTTTTGTCTCTTGTCCCTTGGGTTCTAATTATCTGCACACCCACCATCCTAAAGCTCATATGGGAACCCATGTGCCTTCTTTTGGAGAAGTTGCTAAGTTTGGCGAAGAAGTTGCACGCACTTAGATGAATACGCAAAGGTCCGTGGAGACCCCCCAGGCTCAGAGATCAGACGCCACCATCAGTCTCCACTCTGCGCTTTTCTTCTCTGACCCCACGTGGTGGGGGCCTTGCTTGTGAGGAGACTGATTAAGCAAACACCTGCCCGTGTGGAAAAAAAAAATAAAAGGCAGTTGCTATAAAGCAGCTCAGTGCAGAGAGCAGGAAAGACCTGTGTTCGCTTAAACACACATTCAGTGAAATAAAACCAAGTTGACAAAAGTCACCTCCGTGCCCCATTCCGGCTGCTGAGGGGGCTCATAAACAACAGTGTATTTCCTCCCGGTTCGGGAGGCTGGACGGTCCATGATCAAGGCACCTACGGACTCAGCATCTGGTGAGGGCCCCTTCCTGGCCGAGAGATGGCGGATTCCTCATCGTCCTCCCATTCGGAGGAACAAGGAACCTCTCCTGGGCCCCTTTCTGAGGGCACAAGTCCCATCGATGGCCTGGCCCACGGCAAATCAGTAACCTCTCACAGGCCCTGCCTCCCAATACCATCACCTTGGGGTCTGGGGTGTCAGCTCACGAACTTGGGGGGTCAGACATACAGGCTGCAGCAGTCCCTCGTGTGACAGGTGTACCGCACACCTGATGCGCCCCGCCTTTCTTCCTGCCGTCCTCACCAAGTGGCTTCGAGCTCAGCGGTCTTCATCCCGGTGTAACTATGGACAAGAAAGAAATTTCAGGCAACATGAGAAGTGTGAGAACTCCACCATCCTTTACAAACCCTCCCGGACAAACCCGGCCTCCCCCTTCCCCAATCTCAGCCAGCCTCATCCTCGGCACTAAGGGTCTGAGAACCGGGCGCCTGGCTGGCGGGCGGGGTCGTTCCGCCCCTCGTCTGGGATCTGCCCGTGTCCGGAACGCTTGCCCTGGATTCTTTGGCAGCACAGAGGGACCAGAGCGGTTCCCACCGCACACGAAATTACCACGTAAACGCTTTCGGAATGGTATTTAGTGATTACAGTATGTATCTGAGGGTGGGGTGGTAATTTTTCCTGGAGATGCATCTGACAAAGACACATTTAAAGCTGAACAGAACAAATTCACTGATTCACCTGGAATTATCTACTTCTTAGATAAGGGAAGCAAAGTGAAGTATTGAGTTTTTACAAGTAATTTAAAGGTTAGAAAAGAAACGAGCGTAGGTTTTTGTTCTGAGGGAAGCATCTGTTATTACCTTAGATGCTGCCTTGATTAAAAAATAATGAATTTACATCTTCCCGGCCTGAAATGATTCAAAGGTTTCTCACAGCGGGAACGGGGTTTTCAGAATGTAATTGATCTTCCCTTTGACAAAAATAAATTACAACATGGTGAAAACATGCTCAGTAACGCTAATGACGGTCTCGGCCGCTCGGCAGAACGCAGGGCAAATTCAGTCTGGCATTTTCGGGACAACGCCCGATCACCATCAGGCACGTTGTCTGCACACTTCAGAACCCAGCGAAAGCAACTTTTTTACCTGAAGAATTGAGCGATTGAGATTCAACATGTAAATTAACCCCTCTTCATCCCAGGAGAAACTAGCTTGGTTGTAAGAATACACATAAGGTTTCTAAATAATTATGTAAAGAGCAAGCCAACGAACTTCCAAAAAAAATTGTATGTGTGGTCATTTTATTAAGGTTAGCTGTGAAATGCCTCAAATTCCCTGGGCTAATGGTGATTAACAGTCTAAATGCAAGGCAAGGTTACACCAAACCTTTTTCCCCGGCTTCGTGGAGGGGTCACTGACAGGCAACTTTGTGTGTGTTTTCGGTGCTCAAGGCAGGGATGCAAGGCAGGTATACGTTGTGAGATGTTCACCACCGCAAGGTGAGTTCGCACACCACCGCCACCCACGGTTACACCGCTTTCCTTCAGCAGCCAGAGGACCTCCAAGGTCCGCTCGGGCCGCAGCTTTGAGCCACACGGCGCAGCGCCGATCACTGCCGTCCTGCGCCGGGCGTCGCGCCCCAGGGTTTGTGCGTCCTACCCCTGGGCCTGCGCCTTCTCTGCCACCCCAGCAACCGGCTCCCCGTTTCCAGGGGTCGGGTATTTTTAGCTCCCACGTCTAAACGCGGTCAGATATGAACTTTCTCCGCGCGACTTGCTGCCCTGGGTGCAGCGCCCTGGGGAGGCCTGCGCGTCGGCTCAGGAGGAAGACGCTCCCTCTCCGTCTGTCTGCAGGCGCACCCGCTCTTCCCGGCTTGGCTGCTGGGAATAATGCCGCGGGGGACACGGGGCGTCACTTGGAGAGGGAAGCTCATTGCGTTCCAGAAGCGCCAGTGCTGGGTCATGGGGCACCGTGTTTTGCGGTGTATGACACCCATTTATTTGCCCAAATTGTCCAGGGAGAGCTAAGGATGCACATCACTCATGGGTATAATGGCTCCATACCACGGGTTTAGTAGTGGGTAGAATAACCATGCATGATGGGCATTATAGTGAGCGTTATACATGACAAAACTCGGTAGTCCTGTTTGTAATTCTTTGAAGAATCTCCACACGGTTCTTCATGACGGCTGCACCAGCAGCGACAAGGGTCCTCTCCTCCCCGTGTCCCCGTCGGCACCTGTCATCCGTGTTCTCTCCAACAGCCGCCGCTCAGGCGGGTGGGAGGGGGCGCCTCGGGTGGTCTCCTGTGCTTACCCCGGTGGCCAGCGGTGCCGGGCGCCTTTTCACGGACCTGCCGGCCCCCCGAGTATCTTCTTCGGGACAATGTCTACTCAGATCTTCTGCTCATCCTCAGATTACGTAGCCACCGTGCTCCGGAGCGGCCGGAGCCCGTTGCCCCAGAGCGTGACTCTGACCTCGGCGGGGCCGCTGGCGTCCGTCGAGGACGCGGGGGCCAGGAAAGCGGCTGCGCAGGGCCAGACGGCGCGGGGAGAGGGCTGGCCTGCCTCCGGCGCTCGGCTGCACGCCTGTCCCTGAAAGTACTCGGAAGGTTTATTATAGGAAATGCCGCAAGAATGCGTCGCATTTTGAGACTTAAACACCCCCCTGTTTGGCCCTTCGTTGGCTTTTCCAGTTTAAAGTAATTTTCCCCAGTTTTTTCCCTCATCGTGTATTTATTTTCCTCCCTCCGTTGGCCCAGTTTTTCCTCTGAGTGGAAACCCACGTCTATCAACTTTCCACCCCTCTCTGGTCCCTGTCGCTGCCGTTCTCGTCTTGCCGCCGTCCGCGGAGGTCGGTTCCGGGAAACTGTGTTCGCTGAGTCTGTGAGTGTCTCTCTTGATCTCTTGTTTTGACAATTTATGTTACACACTTTCCAAGTACGCCTTTGCTGTTATTTTTGTAGCAAACATCCTGCTTGTTTAAAGACACGTCACAGAGCCTCCGGCCCCGCCCACCGAGCCCCACCCACCGAGCCCCACCCTCTCCTCTCCTCTCCTCTCAGGGGTGACAGCTGCTCCTGTCAGCCCTTCCCGTCGTCAGTGGGTACAATCGGCAGGGGACCGACACCAGGTGCTCAGGCCGCTGTGCGGATTTAACGTGCAGGCGGCTTTGAGAAAAGCTTCCTGGGCGACGTTAGGCTCATCGTAGACGATTTCCATGGGAAACCTCCTTGCCACTGGTTTGCTGTCTGACTACAGTAAATTTAAGCAGTAAATTAACAGTTAAAGTTTAACCGTCTACTTAGAAAAAGCATAGATAGTCGTGTTATATAGTTAACTATTTCAATTTGCATTAAGGCAAACTTTATACAAGTTTCACGAAACTTTATCGTGATTGAACATATTGCTTCTTAATGATAAAGCATGCATTGTAATGAATTCTGGGCCTCATTAATCATGAAAGGAGCGGGCTAATTTAATTTTTGGCTCACAGTTCTTGGCTTCACTTAAGAACTGAAGAAATATGAAAGTCTGAGGTGGCTGCAAAAATCCCGACCAGATAATTGGATGTATATCACAGCATAACTTGAACATTGCCACAAGAGTAAATTTATACCTTTGGAACGATTTGTTTCATTTTAATCTCACGGAAAATGAGAGTCGTTAACCGCTGGTGACTTCAATGGATTGCTTGGCTGAGATAAAAAGATCCGTCGCCTTTCCGGCCGGGCGGCGGCGGGCCCCTGGGGAACTCGATGGTGCTGCATCCCGGTCCAGTCCAGGGGTAAGGAAGCAGCCTGCACTCCGGGGGATTCTGAGGCTTCCACTCAAGTCAGCGACTGGGTGGGGCCTGCAGGGTGTCTCCTTTGGGGTGAAAGTATCTGCGCAGTGAAAACAAAGGGAAGTGCGAGTCCGAACACACAGCAGCCGAAGAGGTAGATGTTAGCAGCCACACGAGTAGCCCAGAAAGACCCTTTTCCTCCCCTTACTCCTCAATGTGACCCAGATTCCCGCCCCCCCAACCGAGGTCCGAGCTTGGCCCCTGGCAGCTGACAGGACCCCAGCCGTGGCCGCGGAGGTGCAGGACGCAGGCCAGAGAGGGTGTGTCCTTGTGGCGCTGCAGGTGGAGCTATTGGAAGGAAAGGCTGCTGACCTTTGCCCTCCGTCCTCATGGCTGACTGAAACTTGGTTGCAAGGGCTGGCGGCCCAGCAGCCCCCATGTGGGCGTGAGTCTGAATCCCTTGGGCTGCAAACAGTGAGCAAAGAAGATGGGACAGATTGTGTTCCATCAGCAGGGGAACCGCCCACCCGCCCGAGACTCCTCGTATACAATGTTTTTATAGGCAGACATATGTATTAAGTTGTATTATTCTTATTCTATTTTCTGTTACTTGTAGCCAACTTGAATCCTAGTAGTAATTTAGTTACTTAAACTCCTGCAGCTGCGGTTTCTCATCTAAAAAAAAAAAATAAAGGTAATAATAACAGTATCTATCTTACTGTTACAATGACTAAATGAGCTAATGGACATAAACAGCTAGTTATCTGTTGCTGGAGAGCAAATTGCCCAAACCTTGGTGGTTTCGAACAACAGCAAACTCCCATAACCTGTCACAAGAAAGTGAGCTGGGCGGGGACAGAGGCCCAGCCGGGCTTCTGTGGCTGCCAGCGTCTCCTGTGGCCTAGTCCCTTGTCTCAGAGCTCCGGGCACCTGAAGCTGGGCCGGGTTGGAGCAGCTGCTCTCGGTGGGGCTTGAGCACATGGCAGGTGGCAGGTGGCCTTGGCTCTCCTCACACAGACTCCACGCACGGCTGCTGGGTCACCTCACGCGTGGCGGCCGTCTCCCCCAACGCAGACCAGCCCGCAGAGAGCCGGAGGGGAGACGCCAGGCGTTTATGGACCTGCTGCCGGAAGTCACGCAGCAAGTGGCCCCTGCACCCCAGTCAGCAGGGGCCAGCGACCAGTCCAGCTGCGCTCGGGGGAGGGACATCGGTCTCCAACCTCAGGGCGGAGGGGTGGCCGCGAGTTCAGGGGCACGTTTGGGAAGGACTATGGAGGGACGGCAAGGAATTCTTCCTCTCTGCTCACTTCCAGCCTCCCTTCCCCCCAGGACTTCCCCACCCACATCGACACACCACACATCACACACGTATCACACACACCCACATCCACACACTGCACATCCATAAACATATCACACACACACACCACATCCACACACGCACACACACCCATCAGCGCACACCCACATCCACACACACCTACATCCACACACCACACATCCACACACTGCACATCCATACACACCCATCAGTACATACTCACATCCACACACACCCACACAAACCCACATCCACACACACCTACACCCACACACAACACATCCATACACAACACATCCATACACACCCATCAGTACACACTCACATCCACACACACCCACACACACCCACATCCACACACACCTACACCCACACACAACACATCCATACACATATCACACACACACCATATTCACACACACCCACATATGACACACATACCACGTTCACATACACACACATCACACACCCACATCGACACACCACACATCACACACGTATCACACACACCCACATCCACACACTGCACATCCATACACTGCACATCCATAAACATATCACACACACGCACACATACACTTCAGCGCACACCCACATCCACACACACCTACATCCACACACCACACATCCACACACTGCACATCCATACACACCCATCAGTACATACTCACATCCACACACACCCACACACACCCACATCCACACACACCTACACCCACACACAACACATCCATACACAACACATCCATACACACCCATCAGTACACACTCA